>JASANE010017606.1:0-24543 GCA_030248225.1 Trileptium ribeirensis
AAATTTACATATGACGCTCTTTAATAGGAGCTGAATCTCCTAGTCTTTGTAATTATGTGCTGCCTACTATTCCCACAACGTCAGACTAACCTCCGCAAACACTTTTTGCTGTTAAAACATTTTGGAATAGTTTACCCAAAATTTACATATGAAGCTCTTTTAATAGGAGCTGAATCTCCAAGTTGTTGTGCAATATTTCAGACAACTTATGGGATTTCTCAACAATCCATCCGCTGTTTTGTTGGCGGTCTTTGGAGTTAATCTCAAACCGATAAGGTTTTGTTTATATGCAAAAACGACAAATGATCACTAACACAAAATAATGGTGTGTGATCGTATACTGTTAAGGTCGATTGTAAGCTCCTCTTGGTAAATATATCTGGCTATACATATCCTGATGTCTTATAGTTTGATGAGTTATGTAACTTCTGTCGTTATGCTATTTATTGTTTTAAGAAAACGTGGTCCAAGAAAGTTTAAAAATCGTAAAATGCATGTTAGCATTTAGTGCATACAGACAATTAACTAGCTTAATCCCGACTTTTACGGATACGAATATTATAAAACGATAAGTAGTGTTACTTATAAAAGTATTAAAGTGTTTAAAACAAGTAAAACTAAACTTATGTTACGGTCTCAGCCCAGTATTTAGCTAAATGTTACAAAAATAGTAATATTGCTAGTAATTGAGAATACGGCTGGTCGATCAAGCATTTATCGCAGGAAACACTAGTCCTGATACGGTCAAGCACGAAACATGTTCTATTTAAAATTTCATAACTTTTTGCTTCAGGCTGTTGTATTGGACTGTTGCTAGTTTGTTGATATTTTATAATAAAAATAGCAAAATAGTGCACTAATAGTAGCAGGAAACAGAAAACAGGCTCTGTAAGTGCGATTTTTCATATTGGCTGTGAAGGTGTCGTATTAAAGAAAATGTACGAAGGTTGTATATATAATGTTGCACAAGTAAAACCTATGGACATAACGCTATATTTTCTAAAACAGCTTTGTATTGGGGTTTGGGGGGTGGGGCTGGGGCAGATATGTTAGCTGCATGCTTTAGTACAAGGCTCATGAACGTTAGGCCTAGGCTTAGTCGTAGATGTCGAAGGAGACGTAGAGGTTACACCTACCCCTAATTGTCGGACCCCCAAAGCACATTTACCCGTATCCCTGTAGGCTGCACAGCCCGTCCTCGTACCTTCGTTTCGCGCCCAAGGCGTCCGGAAAATATAAGTCCGGAAAATATTAGTCCGGAAAATTTTATTTACAACTAACAGAAATAGGGTGAAACGTTGCAACCATTGGGTTAAACCTAAAAAAGGAGAAATTAGGGAAAAGTTATTGTAAATTGGAAAAAATTGATGGGAAATTTTTGAGTTCCTAAAAAATTCATAAATTTTCTTCTGAGGACGACCTCTCTTTCCTATGTAACAGGTGTTTTCCGCCAAAAACCTTCCCCGAGACCAACTACTCCCTCCCTTAAGCTGACGAACCCTAATCTATGCCCTGAAGCCGGGTTTAGTATATACAGCTTGCCCGTGGTTAGACTCTGGTCATAGTAATGTTTAGTGTATGAATTTGAGCCATGGGTTTGTAAGTTTTGTGGGAGCATTTTGGGGAATAAAACGAAATAATTATCATGTGGACACTCCTATACCCATAAATCTCAATAATCGTTCAACAAACATTGACGATGTATTTTGATTCTAGCTTTGCTTGATAGTCATCTACCCAATTTTCTGTTTTCTAACAGTATCTCAGTGTGTCGGAATGACGTTGAACGAGTACTTCAAAGCTAGTTTTTTTAAATGTACCTTTCTGCAAACGAATGCAATATATATCTGTATGAGCCTGTCCTCGGAAAATATTTTAAAAATTTTAATTGTGACACGAAATGTAATTGGTTTGTATTTCGCTGTACTCATATTTCGTTCATGAAAATAAATTGCTAGAAGTTATAACTTTTATTGAGTCATACGGAATCAGATGTTTCTGGAATAAATACAAATCACTGGGTGGCCTGCTTCTATTGAAAGTTCTGTTCTGTTTTATCAAGGTCGAAGTATATGGTGAACTTTATGTCCGATTCGTCTGAATTCCCCCGAATTTATGTCAATACATAAATGTCAGTCAAAAATAACACCATTGTTTAGACTTCTTGTACAAGTTGTAGTTTCGAACTCTTCGTTTAATAACCACTGCCATATATCCAGATGGAATAATATGCCATATATCTAACGTGCATTTCACTAGAACAGTTTACAGATAAACTGTTCACTAATTTACACAGTTTAGAAATATTTAATGCACAAAAATGAACACATCTATATATACTAGGTTCAAACACAAATAGATTTAATTATATCGAGAGATACCAGTTTCGTTGTGGCATTTGGATAGCAACATTACTGTTGTGGTACCAGCATTGTAAGAGTTACGAGCTATTTGTGTTATACAACGGCTAGGTGTGGGCCGGCCGATAAAATTTTAGACTGGCCGACGGCAAATGAATCACTGATTGCAAAGAAGCATCGCTTACTACATTGCGAAATTAATTTTTGTAAATTCTACTTCAGCATTTGCTCGAAAATTTGCTACATTTGAGTACGATCACAGCGTACAGTGCAACAGCTAAAGTGATGAATGCTACACATAGGAAAACTATAGCTATTCTGCACTATATATACATTTAGTGTTGGGCAATGGCCAGCTTTGAGGTCTATCACTGATCATTGACACATTTGGTTCAATAATAAGTTATATACTGAAATGACTAAATGGTACTAAGCGGTAAAAAATTATCGCGTGCTGATTATTGGCGATTACATCAAAAAAGTTTCGGTTATCAGGCTTAGTTTAGTTGGTATACAGCAGCTAACATATGAACGACGGCCTACAACTGCTGGCCCTCGGCCTTCGCGGCCAATAACGGCAGTAAGTTGTTAAATCATGGCCGGAAATTTATCGGCTGGCCGTTAACAGGAGGCCATTGGCCGTCAACCGCCCCTAGCCTACGCTAGTTAATCTTGGGTCAACCGGGCGACGGCTTTTACGGCCGTTATCCAACACTACGGGCTACAAATTTAACAAACTTACTTGACGTGTCACATATTGGCCACAAACCTAGTGATAGTCCGTAGATTTTCGGAACACTAGATTTACAATCAACACAGGGTTTTGCAACAGCCACGTTTTGTGTCCGACTCAGACACTGATGAAATTCTGTTTAGTGGTGCGTAAAATGCAGTAAGTTTCGTCACTTTATTTCATTTTCGTGTTCGGTGAATTGAATTGATTTTACAAGTTACTTTTGCACACGATCATGTTAGTGTCATTAGATTACTTTTTTATAAAATTACTATGATTCTGACAATATTTGTTTTGCCAGGTTGAACATTGGAGGCGCACAATCCATTTTTCATACATACAATGCTTTTTAGCTCATTCTCCAGATTTCACTACATTGCGGGGAGGCAACAACGTTCTAGAGCCTAAGACTCGGACGATATCAATGACTATTGACTAAATCGGACCATATCAATTAAAAGCCATAATTGCGGTTATATCAACTGCGCAAATTACAAGCAAATAATTGAAATACAAATTTTTATACCCACTTGAACGGATCTGTAATGTTTATCATATGAATTTTGCAATATATTTAGAATGAGCCAAACAATAGAAAATAATCAAACCATTTAACAAAATTTATGTAATCACACAATAAATAAAACAACGTTGTTGTAACGCAGTATAGGTGGATATTGGATCTTGAAATTGTAAGGTTTGAGGCTTCTATATACTGTTGTCTTGAAATTATAGAGGTTTATATACTCAGGTTGAGGAGCCATGGGCACCAAAGATGTTCTAAAGGCATTCACTAAGGAATGCTTTTAGAATTATTTACTATTATTGCGTTCCTTTACAATTGCAAAAACGTGAAGTTGCACGAATAGTTAAAAAATACATTTGAAATATTTTAACAAGAAGATGAAAAGTGCTATTTTAAAGACGCACGAATCCCAGGTTTTTTAGCAGCTGCTGTAGCATGTGTATTGGGGCAATACGTAATAATATATTAACTAAACCAAATAGCGCTGCCAGGCACCTTAGAATGGTATGCGGTTTACTTCCGAAACTTGGCCTCAGACTGTGTTTATCTATTTTGGGTTGGCTTTCTTGATAAAAATAAAACTCACAATATAGCACAATAAATAATAATTTATAGTTAGCTGCTCGTTTTATGCTGACAAGGCCTATTTATGCACAACAGCGAAGAATATATTGTTTTGCACGCCAAATGGTTTGTTTTGCCTAGAAATCGCGTCACAAGGCTATTTTCGGAGGTGACTGTTTTATAAGAAAAGAAAGCAAAAACCAACCAAATGTTCAGTATAATGAGTCGCTCTTTATTTATTATTTATTTATTTATTTATTTATTTATTTATTTATTTATTTATTTATTTGTTTATTTATTTATTTATTCATTTGTTTGTTTGTTTATTTATTTATTCATGTATTTATATATTTATTTAGTTATTTATATATTTGTTTATTATTTATTTGTTTATTTGTTTATTTATTTAGTTTATTTATGTATTTGAGAGAATAAATACATAAATACAAGAATAAATTATAGTTAAGCAACATGGTGGGTAGACCCACATTTACAGTTTGTTTATACGTATACAAAAAACCAATTTCTTTGACCTATATATTACGTGGTACGATATAACGATAAAAACATGTTTAAGTCATCGATACTAAACTTTTATTAAAACGACTATGAGATTCAGCTCGTATTATAAGAGCGCCATGTGGTAAATTTTGGGGTAAACTATTCCAAATTTTTTAACAGCAAAAAGTGTTTGCGGAGGTTAGTCTGACGTTGTGGGAATAGTAGGCAGCACACAATTACAAAGACTGGGAGATTCAGCTCCTATTAAAAGAGCGTCATATGTAAATTTTGGGGTAAACTATTCCAAAAAATTTTAACAGCAAAAAGTGTTTGCGGAGGTTAGTCTGACGTTGTGGGAATATTAGGCAGCACACAATTACAAAGACTTGGAGATTCAGCTCCTATTAAAAGAGCTTCATATGTAAATTTTGGGGTAAACTATTCCAAAATGTTTTAACAGCAAAAAGTGTTTGCGGAGGTTAGTCTGACGTTGTGGGAATAGTAGGCAGCACATAATTACAAAGACTAGGAGATTCAGCTCCTATTAAAAGAGCGTCATATGTAAATTTTGGGGTAAACTATTCCAAAATTTTTTTAACAGCAAAAAGTGTTTGCGGAGGTTAGTCTGACGTTGTGGGAATAGTAGGCAGCACACAATTACAAGGACCAGGAGATTCAGCTCCTATTAAAAGAGCGTCATATGTAAATTTTGGGTAAACTATTCCGAAAATTTTTTATCAGCAAAAAGTGTTTGCGGAGGTTAGTCTGGGGGCAAACCAAGGGACGGCCGACCGCCCCAGCCACGTTGTGGGAATAGTAGGCAGCACACAACAAAGCGAGGCGAGAAGACCAGAAGGGCAACCAAAAAAACAGCGAAAACAGAGGAACAACAGGGAAAATTACAAAGACTAGGAGATTCAGCTCCTAAGCCTTTTTTTTGGAACTTTCCAAATTTTTCGGCAGCGAAAAGGCGAAGTCCGCAAAAAACGCGCGCGCCACTCACTCCTATTAAAAGAGCTTCATATGTAATTTTTGGGGTAATCTATTCCAAAATGTTTTTATCAGCAAAAAGTGTTTGCGGAGGTTAGTCTGACGTTGTGGGAATAGTAGGCAGCACACAATTACAAAGACTAGGAGATTCAGCTCCAATTAAAAGAGCGTCATATGTAAATTATGGGGTAAACTATACCAAATTTTTTTAAAAGCAAAAAGTGTTTGCGGAGGGTTAGTCTGACGTTGTGGGAATAGTAGGCAGCACACAATTACAAAGACTAGGAGATTCAGCTCCTATTAAAAGAGCGTCATATGTAAATTTTGGGTAATCTATTCCGATCTGTTTTTATCAGCAAAAAGTGTTTGCGGAGGTTAGTCTGACGTTGTGGGAATAGTAGGCAGCACACAATTACAAAGACCAGGAGATTCAGCTCCTATTAAAAGAGCGTCATATGTAAATTTTGGGTAAACTATTCCGAAAATTTTTTTAGCCACACAACAAACACACACAACAAACAAACACTCCAAAACCAAACATAAAACTTAAAATTCAGCAAAAAGTGTTTGCGGAGGTTAGTCTGACGTTGTGGGAATAGTAGGCAGCACACAATTACAAAGACTAGGAGATTCAGCTCCTATTAAAAGAGCGTCATATGTAAATTTTGGGGTAAACTATTCCAAAATGTTTTTAACAGCAAAAAGTGTTTGCGGAGGTTAGTCTGACGTTGTGGGAATAGTAGGCAGCACACAATTACAAAGACTAGGAGATTCAGCTCCAATTAAAAGAGCGTCATATGTAAATTTTGGGGTAAACTATTCCAAAATGTTTTTAACAGCAAAAAGTGTTTGCGGAGGTTAATCTGACGTTGTGGGAATAGTAGGCAGCACACAATTACAAAGACCAGGAGATTCAGCTCCTATTAAAAGAGCGTCATATGTAAATTTTGGGTAAACTATTCCGAAAATTTTTTAGCAGCAAAAAGTGTTTGCGGAGGTTAGTCTGACGTTGTGGGAATAGTAGGCAGCACACAATTACAAAGACCAGGAGATTCAGCTCCTATTAAAAGAGCGTCATATGTAAATTTTGGGTAAACTATTCCGAAAATTTTTTAGCAGCAAAAAGTGTTTGCGGAGGTTAGTCTGACGTTGTGGGAATAGTAGGCAGCACACAATTACAAAGACTAGGAGATTCAGCTCCTATTAAAAGAGCGTCATATGTAAATTTTGGGGTAAACTATTCCAAAAATTTTTAACAGCAAAAAGTGTTTGCGGAGGTTAGTCTGACGTTGTGGGAATATTAGGCAGCACACAATTACAAAGACTTGGAGATTCAGCTCCTATTAAAAGAGCGTCATATGTAAATTTTGGGGTAAACTATTCCAAAATGTTTTTAACAGCAAAAAGTGTTTGCGGAGGTTAGTCTGACGTTGTGGGAATAGTAGGCAGCACACAATCACAAAGACTAGGAGATTCAGCTCCTATTAAAAGAGCGTCATATGTAAATTTTGGGGTAAACTATTCCAAAATTTTTTTAACAGCAAAAAGTGTTTGCGGAGGTTAGTCTGACGTTGTGGGAATAGTAGGCAGCACACAATTACAAAGACCAGGAGATTCAGCTCCTATTAAAAGAGCGTCATATGTAAATTTTGGGTAAACTATTCCGAAAATTTTTAGCAGCAAAAAGTGTTTGCGGAGGTTAGTCTGACGTTGTGGGAATAGTAGGCAGCACACAATTACAAAGACTAGGAGATTCAGCTCCTATTAAAAGAGCGTCATATGTAAATTTTGGGGTAAACTATTCCAAAATGTTTTTAACAGCAAAAAGTGTTTGCGGAGGTTAGTCTGACGTTGTGGGAATAGTAGGCAGCACACAATTACAAAGACTAGGAGATTCAGCTCCAATTAAAAGAGCGTCATATGTAAATTTTGGGGTAAACTATTCCAAATTTTTTAACAGCAAAAAGTGTTTGCGGAGGTTAGTCTGACGTTGTGGGAATAGTAGGCAGCACACAATTACAAAGACTAGGAGATTCAGCTCCAATTAAA
Source organism: Trileptium ribeirensis (assembly GCA_030248225.1). Taxonomy (NCBI): domain Eukaryota; kingdom Metazoa; phylum Nematoda; class Enoplea; order Enoplida; family Thoracostomopsidae; genus Trileptium; species Trileptium ribeirensis. The sequence goes on from JASANE010017606.1 coordinate 7,724, forward strand.
AGAGCGTCATATGTAAATTTTGGGGTAAACTATTCCAAATTTTTTTAACAGCAAAAAGTGTTGGCGGAGGTAAGTCTGACGTTGTGGGAATAGTTGGCAGCACACAATGACCTTGACTACTTCTTGTGTTACGCTTGAAGAAAACATTTGGATTTAAATAGACATCACTGTACAGTATTTTATAAACAAGACTAATATTAATTATGAGTGCCGTTTTTCAAGAGGAATCAATTTGAAACGAGCGAGATGTTGACGATGTGAAACAGCTGGTTCATTTAAGCGAATTAATAGCCTACTAGTAAAATACCGTTGAATTTTTTCAATTTTATCAATGCCCCTAAGCAAAGTCGGTAACCAGACTTGGGAGCAATAATCGTTTAGTATCAGTACGAAAGATTTATAAGCTCAAATAAGAGCTGTTTCGTTTATTCTGGTAAAATTTCGAAATGGTATATTAATTATATTTTGTGCTTTGGCAGTTATATTGGAGCAGTGAACACCAAACTTTATATCCACAGTTACAGCAACACCAAGATCTTTGACATTAGATACAGGTAAAGTTCGCAATTTAGAAAATAATTAAGCTTGGCATTACGATTGCCAATATGTAAAACTGAACACTTTGATGAAGTAATTTGTAATAACCACTTCGACACAACATCCAAAGCCGTTTGGATTTGGTGTGAGACTTGGATATCAGCTCTTTTATACCGCAATAAATTTTAACATAATCAGTAACAATTTAACTAGAACATTATTCATTAAATATTGTAAGTCATGTAAAATTATAGAAACAAAACGGATGCAATTACAGTGGCTTGAGGTATACGTCTACTTACAGACTGCACGCATACTAAATTTTTTTAACTTTGACCTTCTGAGTTCGATTGCTTAAAATAAGCTGATCCAACATAATAGTGCTCTACTAATACCAAAGGATAACAGTTTTAAGAGAAGTTGTTTTATGAACAACGGCATCAAAAAAGCCTTTAACAAATCAGACTTATCAAGAGATAATGTCCATTCGTTTCCGCACTCCACGAGTTGAGTGCAAATTTATATAACTTTATTAACCGGCCGAAAACTGGAAAACGTAGAAATATCGTTTTCGTTTTACAAGCGATTGAAGACAGCCACAATTAGTGCTTTGATGGACTTCATTCATACATATATCAAATAATTTACAAAACATCATCAAAAGTATTCATCCATATCATGTTTTAAAATTTGACAAATTTCGGCTTATTTGCCTATATTGGTTTTGTGACTAAACTTCACAAAACTCAATTCTATTCTTAAGGTATTTGCTTTAGAACTTTAAAATACTGGTATTAATGCTTCCGCAACATTTGTTGTTGCCTCGCGATAAGGCAACCCATCATTTCTAACTTTTGTCCACCGTTGGTATATCTGCCACAGTGTTGGTGTGTTCGACACCGTAGTGTTTCTGAAGGTATTCTAAGTTGGTATATATAGTTAGTGTTGTATAGTAAATAAAATGGTACAAACTGCATTACAAATTTTTTTAAAATGTATGATGTCAGCTACACCACACCATGATTCTTTTTATCATCTTGTGGCAATACCAAGAGCATATCATTCATTGGCTAGTAATGTGTAGATCACTGGTAAATAAAACTTTTTCATACAGGGTACTTTGTAACGAAAAAGCCGTCGCATAATCTCCGCATAGCAACAATGTAGTTAAAAGCTTGGCAATCTCTATTACTTAAACAACTGTACAAGGAGCAATAACTAATAGTTTTATTTAAATGTATCAGGAAAGTTTATATTCCGCAACGGTAATGAAACAGAATTGCCAACCGAGATCTCGATAATCGTTTACCGGTCGACTTCAAAACAAACATATCACGGATTTATGATTAATTATAGCCGATTTAGGTCTTGATTTCGAGATATTTGCTTCTCAGTGAAACGGTCACCGTGCCAACTGCTACATATCTTGCCCAAACTCTTTTAACTGTGCTAAAAAGTTTTTGATAATATTATTTATTTTATAGTCTAAGGAGATTGATTTGGTGGAGAAAAGAGTTTAGTGCTGCCTCTACAGTTTAGCGGTTTTATACTCTTGCAAATAAACTAATACTACAGCAACAAATAGTTTTAATCGATTGAATAGTAGGAATCAATAATATTTTGATTGTCCGGCTTTATATTGATAGTTAGCGGCGTAATCTGTTACCAGAATTCGTTAGTGCAAAGTCGAAGGTACAGAATAATATCGAACGAATATAAAATATTTTGAACTATTACAAAATACACCTATGGACCTAGCGACACAATTATAGAAAAATTGCACGTTATAATCAAGTCATGCAGCCATTTGGCGATACAATTGCGTTGCCCTCGATATAATCTGGGTGCTATGTTGAAATGGTTTTTAATGCGTTGTATAACTCAATTGCTACGGAAAATCACGTAATACCAGAAAGTTTTCCTGTACTTACTAAATCGGCCTGGGCCTGCTCTACCGGAGGAGGTGTTAGAATTGCAGATCACGCAGCAGATTATATGTAATCAAGAGTCTATGATGGTCCACTCTTGAAGTGTGTGACACTCTTCAGCTTTAACTTGTTAACGTCCGCGGTACATCATGATCGTTTTCGATCTTACCAATCATCCCTAGGATTATGACTACCCGTCCAGGTTCTTAGAGCAACAAATCCGCACCCATTCGGCAGGAATTTAGACCGCCAATATACACCCCACAAAATTTACAATTCAAGCATATTCTTGGATCACCATATTTACACACGAATTTAGACAAACTTACTTTAAATTTCGAAGAAAATAAATGGTGTGTAAATTTGGTGATCCAAGAACATGGGTGGGGCGGGAATTTGGTGGTCCTGTACCATGCATGGTTGGGGTGTAGTCGACAGTGCCAAAACATGGTGGTTCATAAACCTGGAGGATGGATAAACGGCCGCGACGTACAGCGGACATTAACAAGGCAATTCGGAAGACTGAGAGGCTCATGAACAGAGGCAGTCCTCACCGAATATTGGTGTAACGATTCTTATATTATCCCAGCGAAAGTGATCAAAATATATCTTTAGACATTAGGTGCGCTCCTATAAACATTCATCAATAAAATCTATATATGCAAAGTGTTTTCTAAGGCTAGACGAAGGCAAAAACTTATATGCAACCATTAATAACTATATAAAGACGATAACTTCAAATTTCACACAGTTTTGGTTCCCAAATGTTATAGTTCGTGCTTTATTTGACCATAAAAACGCCTTCTCAATTATATTAATACTGTACATTTGCACAAACACATATTCGTATACGAGTTAATAGAAAACCAACATCAATCAACCTTTGACAAAGTATACATGACGATATCATTATGGCCTGAGAGACGTTTTGACCTTGCCGGCGCCATTTGCAACCACCACTGAAGTAAAATTGATACAATTGGCTTGCTATGTGAGGCCGTATACGCTGTCTGGAGTCACGTCGGTTTAGTTGTTAATGTAAAATATGAGTATTTTTTATTCTACGATGGGAGATTGTTCAACTACTGCTCGTTGACTCACGCGAATACACGCAAATAAAAACATGCAGAAGCTTAGTTGCCGCACAACAAAAAGAATTATATTCAACGTCCGTTCTATCATTATGGACTGAGAGGTTTCGACCTTGCCGGCGTTATTTTCAACCACCACTGAAGTAACTTTGATACAATCGGCTTGCTATGTGAGGCCATATACGCTGTTTGGATTCACGTCGGTTTACTTATTACTATAAAATGTGAGATTATGTTTTTATTCTGCGATGGGGATTGTTCAACCGCTGCTCCTTGACTCACGCGAATACGCGCAAATAAAAACATACAGAAGCTTAGTTGCTGCACAACAAAAATAATTATATTCAGCGTCCGTTGTATCATGGTAGACTGTTGTGAAATATTATTTGTTAATTCAAGCAAAATCACATTTTATTACCGACCGGTGTCGGCCAAAAAGTGACGTCTCCCGCTGTATGATTAACCATCAATGAAACGAAAATCTGTTACCAAATATCATAGCTTTTCCTGCATGTTTTCTAATCATGTCCATTTGTCGTTAGCGTCTGTGACCAGTTTATGACTTTTGCAGAATGCTCCGCTATTAACTTCCCAAGCTTGAAAACTTTTTTAACTTAACACTTGCGGGCAAATTTTTAAAAGACGCAGTTAGTGCCTAAACTGCTTTTTGGATACAAAATTTTGATACAAATTATTTCAAATAGGTTCGCGTTTGTTGTGCATTTAAAATTTGTTTAATATGCCGTGCTCGTTTCCAAATATATGGGTCACTCGATGCACGCCTGTGCGTCATGTTCCAGTTTGTCACCTTTTTTCCTTAACCTGAATTAAAAATATTTTTAGGCGCTCATGAAAATGTGCCAGTTTAATTGTAACAGGCCCGTTCCGGGCGTTACGTGCGCTTCTGCAGGATTTTGGGAGACAAAATTGCCTAGGAACGCCTGATTGGACACCAAATCTAAACCGGATGATAATCGCAGGACTTTCATGGTCCGACTGTGGTGTTCGCATTGAACAGCGGGTACCTACTTCTGGTAGAGTAACTTATTGCTTGGTGTCATGGCCATAATCGCTTTGTATATAACATGTGTTTTATTAACCTGTGTTGCTTAATTATGTCTATGCCATGGTTTTATCTTTATTTGCAATCGCATGTTTCTGTTATGTTTGCTCTATGACTGCCTACTAACTCATGAGGACATGGGTGAAAGACTGGTTATTCGTAGACACAAGGGAAACGTAACCCGAGAAAACTAAAATAACTAGGATAGGGATACAAATAGGGCAGTAAATTTTTTTACGAAATCCTCGTGACGTATCCAGAACTCAACCAGTCGCATTCTACCTCTAAAGCCTCACAGTTAGGACCGCTCGGGAATGGGAGGCCATCGATTGTTTAGCCTGGACCATTGGCTCAGTAGTAATTGTGAAGAAAAGTATCAATTTTACTTAGGTTAAATAATATATGGGACCATGGATGCGAGTAATACATGTAGCCGTGGTCACGAAAACAACGAAAAGCTACAAGCTTAAGCTAATGAAAATCAGGGGTACGGTAGTTTCCGAATAATCGGGAACGACGGATATCGGGCTCGTTTGTCGGCCCGGAATTGTCTAACGGTTTTGATTTTGGGAAAACGACCCGAATACTTTTAGATAGCGAACTTCACAGGCTTTCTGACAAGGTCAAAATGTCTAAGGTCACACGAGGGTTTCACCGACATTCAAGGAGCAAACATGTTGGATTTGACCAAACAGCAGTTACGCTAAGTGGGCGTAACATCGATATAATATATATATTTGATATATTTCATACATGTATATATCACGTATATTACCTTATTCCAATACCCCTCGGTTTCTTCTCTCGTCCTCCCGAACGAATTCCCCTTTTCATACCCCCTGCGTCAACTCCCAATGCCCGAAGTCCCCATGTCCGAGTACTAGCTCCAGCCGATTGTGTGGGTTCATAGCGTTGGTGGTGTATTGCTCTAGCGAACAAGGCCTCCCTCGATGGAACCGACTGCATCTAAAATCGCCTGACTAGCGCCATGATAACCGGTCCTTCTTTTTATTGCCGAATCGCCGACCGGAGTCCTGCACATCATTACTTAGGCCACCCATTAGGGTATCTAAAGAACCCAAGCGGGTCTCGATCCGACAAGCCACCACGCTGTTGTACTAGTTGCCCCTTTGTTTTACGATCATTTTATAATGCACCACGAAAAATTGACAAAAATTCCTGTCGGTGTTGCATCCTTTTAGTACCAGATCCCCGACTGTAAATATACACATGCGACCCCTCATTTTTCTCGCCTAGCGTGCACAACGATCTACGGCGGGCCTCAGCCCGACTTCACGTTAGTTCGCTATAAGCAGCCGAAATGCCTCTAGTTTAGAACAGTAACAAATGGTGGGTTCAAAATACCTGAAATTTCATTCTCAACTCAAAGGTGGGCAAATCACCCTCATTATGTTCACCATGTCAAACCATCTGCAAATATACCCGGCGCGTCTCCGTCCTCCCACCCGTTAACCCGAGACAGTCATTGGAAGCGCCCTGACCTCCGGCAAAACTCTATAATCGTCGTTCTAATATTTTTCCAATTTTGACGCATGGAACCGGCACGTCACCCCTCATTCGAGTCGCCTAGTCGTAGCGAGTCCAATAATGCCGGCGGGCGTCGTTCTGCGCAGCCGGTGGGGCGGGAGAGCCAAAGTACCCTATACTAATATATATAAACCGACCCAGGCGGGTCTGGCCCCAATATTACGTCCACCCCCTCGTGTTTGGTGTCATTCTACCCGGTTTTTCGTCCTGGGAACGAATCTGACCCTGACCCGCCGAAACTCCCTCGGGAACACACCGCCCCACCCCTTCCCGTGTTTACTCTCTTTTCTCGGTCTTTTCTCTCTTTTTCTTGTTGTTGTTTTGTTTTGCTTCTCTCTTGCTTTCTCCTCGACTAACCTTTCGGTCGTCATTGACGTTCGCTGTGCTGGTCGTGTGTGTCGTCAACTTCCGCCGTGTCTTCTCTGACCTGACGACCACCGACGGCAATATAAAAGTGAGGACAAGACGAAAGAGAAGAAAAAATATATATGTATGTATTTGTAACTATATAAAATATATAAATTTGAAGAGTTTTATAAGGATATAACATTTACGTATATAAATGTGGACGTAGCGCCGGGGTGGAAAAATGGGGGTATGTTTGGGGACCGGTAGTGGCCCCCGGGAGACCCGGCCAAGGGTGCCCTCCTGCCGAGCACTCCCAGGGTGTGTCCCTTCCCCGACCCCAGTTGGGGACCCGTCCGATGAGCCACGCCCAACCTAGGATGCTCGAAAGCGGACGTTCTAAGCTGAAAAATGATGACAAGTTACGATTTTGGTTGACGTATCGCGATGTCCTCATGATTGCGGGCCGTGCTTCACATCACAGTAGAACTAAATTAGCTGGGCGGCGTTCCGAGATGACAAAGACACCGGTCAAAGAAAGCAGCATATGGTGCTGTAGCGGAGATAATACTTCTATCGTAAAATCTCTTGTGACCCATGAAAAGATATAATATATTGGGCACACAGTGGCCCAGATGCAGCGGTCCAGAGAAAATGTCTCTTTGGCAAAGTTGTAGATCTTTGATGAGCTGGTCCCGGGAAATGGTCTCGACGCGACGCCTCTATCTAGGACTATGGTACTGCGAAACAAGCACACTAATGTTCAGATTGATAAAGAACCCGGAACCAGTTTCCGCCATTTTGGCCCGGAAGCATGGCTCATTACGTTCCGAATACCGGAAATTCTTAACTTGTGCTATTCAAGAAACCACGAAAACTCATCCACCGAATAATTAGTTAAGAGTTTCACGGATAGCATTTTCATGATTCTTCCCCCAGCGCTGCCAGTGGAATCTATGCTCTTTCTGTTTGAATTAATAAAAATGTCGCCAGTTTCTTAGTCTACCCATTGACCTGTCTGCTGGGTTCTGTCTTAACACATCGTGTCGCCTCGGCGACGTTTGATCACCCAGCCTCCTCACCCTCTCGTTTCCCAACTTTTTCTGAGGAGTAACCCAGACCCAGTTCGAAAAGAAAAAATTTGAGTAGTTTTTGCACGCCGATCCATGTACACCCCGGTTCGATATGCCTGGGTTTATCAAATATTGCACTATACACTAATTAATTCGCCCATAAAAAAGTGCGTACCATTTTCTGACTTGACGTCTGACTAATATACCAGAAAGGTCGAAAACTATTCAGAAAACAAGTAATTATAAATACAGCCAACAGAAGGATAGAATGCAGAAATAAAAACAATGACATTACGCAATAAATGCGACACTAAATTGACAAGTATTTAAATGATCAGTATGATATGGACACAACCAGCGAACGAATTATGAAGGAGACCTTCGAGCGAGACTCTACATGCCGAATGTAACTTGCCGACATCAACAAATAACGTTAAGACGTCCCTCCACTGATCTCATGGATTGTTGGATATCGAGCGTAGCGAATGGACACGAAATTGAAACTATTAAAATAGTGCAGATCTAGAACGAAGAATTTATTGGTTTCGAGTCTGCTATAGTTATTTTTCACGATTACCATAGCAAATATTGTAAAAATTTTTTAGCCATGATTCTCGAAATGAATGCAAAATCCGAAAACTATGACTCAATTTTATAAACTCAGTCTATGAAAACTCATAGGTATGTAGTATCCAGGCGATGTAACATTCGCACTCTAATGAATACCTGTGTCTCTAGTAACAAGAACAAAATGACTTTTTTTGCAAAATTTATGTATGTAGATAATAGACAGTAAGTGTTAACTCGACATTTGTCCAAGACAGCTGGTGCCAAAACACATGTTCGGAAGACCCTCCACAGAAATTGATGTTTTGGAAGAGAAAATTGCGAAACTTCATTAAGCAGATATTAATTCGCGAGTAAAGTGATTCCGCCAACCATTTTATTAATGTAATAGCCTTTCACTAATCGCAATCCCTTGTCAATGGAGAAATGCTGAATTTCATTGACCTTAAGTATTTAAAGAAAATAATTAGCAAAATCACATCCCAGTTCCGGAAATAAATCAGATCCTGTATTCCAACAGAATTAAATTTTTAACAAAAATTGAAGTAAACTGGTCAAGTACAATTATCATTGTTGAAGTAAAAAATTTTCACATAAGATTTGCAGCAAAGTTCCTAAAGTCACATCACATTGTATTTTGGATTATTCCGTGCTCATGAAAAATTTAGTGAAATAATGAACGTCATAAACAAATCGATAATATAGAGTAATGTATGGATGTTGACTAACAAAACTCATTCAAGGTTCAACTTAAAAAATTTTCTCAAATGTTCGGGCAATTTTACTAAATTTTTTTTGCGAACACAATTAGTTTTTAACCACAGGTCTGGGAACTTCATTTTCATAAAAACGTTTCGTAGAAATAGCAAAATGGCTGGTGATGTCACCTCATGTTTTACTCGGCACATAAATTTCCTGGGCCAAAAGAAAATTATTTTTTCTTCTGTCACCGTCACGAAAACCTTATTAAACAGTCATTGCCAAAAATACTATCTGAGGCAACCGGTTTTACGTGTAATGTATAATCTTTCAAAATTAGATCCATTTACATGTGTTCCACTCTAAAATATCCTCAATATTAATTTCACCTGACACTAATGCTTATCTTAGGACTGCGTATGAAAAATATTTTGACGCGTCGGTCGCAGCGCACAATAATTGCTCCGTCATGTATCAAGTCAACAGCAGTCGGTTTTTTTCATATTAAATTCTTCCTTGTCTTTGTAAACGATTTCTTCTGTTGTTAGAGTGGAGCAGCCGACTGAGCAAGGCCATTTTCAATGACCCAATGATTAAGAAATACGTAATCGTTGCCTTCCATTTGACTCAACTCAACGCTGAGCTTCGGATTTTCGCCAGGTCTAAAAAGATACATATAGGTCTAATAAAAAATACATATATCTATATAATTAAAGAATTTGTAATAACAATAATTAAAGTATTATTATTTGTAGCAAACCCAATCGCAACCATGTATTATTTTAGTTCGCATTAACTTGAATTTTCCTGTATCTGATAGCAAACAGTGTGCATTAAAAATTTTGCACAATCACAAGTTTTACTGCAAAACAACATAACATAACTTAAAATCAGATCTTTTGAACACGTTTATTACCGCTCGGTATATTTCCCTTTCCACTTGTATTATTGTAGTTAATTGCCAGCTGTTATAGATATTGTAGTAATATATTCTAATGTTTTGAAATATTGTGTCATACCGCTTTAAACTAATTATAATAGCTAAAGACTGTAACTAAGCAAATAGGCTTACCGAAACTCAATTTTAATTCGACTGTTTTAGCTTTTGAAATAGAATTTTTCGCTAAGCAGCCAATAAAAAAATTTTTGTATACTGAGTAAGCGCGTGTTTTTGAAGTTTTGCTTAGCAATACACACTGAAAATAGTACTTCCTTCTGTATTAATTCCAAACATGCTGTCACGGTCAACAGCGTGAATTCAAAAAGGTTTATACCGATCATCTATGTTCTTTAGGTATGTACCTTATAACAACTGGCTTAAATTTGGTTTGGCTCTATCTAATAAATGAGATCTATTAATGTAGAAAGCCCCGACTAAATTCTGGCTTCATGCCCGTTTGCAATTATAAATAACTTACCAAAACAAAATTAGCAGAATCTGTATTCCAACATCCTCATCCTATTGACATCACCGTGTCAAACTACTGCATAAATTATGCGCGGGCCCATTTTAGAAACGCATACCTGGATTATTCTTTCATCAAATCAGGTCATAATCTCATAACCGATGTCCGCGCTGAAATCACGATTTTTTCTTATGTACTAGGACATGATTTGCGATATAGCAAAATGTATGAGAACGTGGTCGTATTATTCATGATTTAGCAATCAATTTAGTAGACAAAGCACGCTTCAAAACGCGTAATTTTTTAAGCGCTACTTTAATACACTGAATGAATGTAAACTGCGCTTATGCACTACGAAGCTCATGTTCGCGTTTGCTAAGCTAATAATAGCGATGGCGGAATACTCATCTCTAATTTTTGCTAGATTCATGTCTAAATATTGATAACAATCAACCATGGTGTACGCCATTAAAGTGGGCTCGCGCATTATATTAATTTGAATATCAGTCGAGGAGGTGGTCCCGATTAACTCGCACCACGAAAAAAGTTATGGACATCCATGTTAACGTATCTTATTGTTATGTGCAATGTAAATGGGAAATTTTAAATTTAATCCGAGCAATGTCTCTAGCATGTCTCCGCGTTTGGATAACCCTCTCACCTATAATACCGGTTTCAGTTGGCAAGCAGCGTTATAACCTACTTCTGAACACACGTCGCCACAGTTGCCGTTAAGACTTGATCATGTTTGACTTTGTCAATCAGTTTTTGACGCAACCTAAAACGTAAATTTTTTTCAATATGTATTCCAAATAACTATAATAGCGGCCGAACGCTCTCAGAGATCACTGTCATGTTTTGAACGAGTCACTATATCGATATTTTATAAACGAAATTAACATCAACACTAGAATTTTAATTTTCTCAATCTGAGCTAAAATCTCAAACAAAGCTAAAACCTCAGATGATATTGTAACGATTCTCAGATGACGATATTGAGTGCCTTCTATTGAATGTATCGACTTTTAGTAGCAAAAGCACCAGCTATAATTCCATTTATTGCTTGCTGCAATGATTGAGCAAAATCAAAGCATTTTTATTAAAAACCAAAATGACCAGCGCAAAGCCTCGTAGCATTATCTACATTAATTGCAATAAAAAATTGTTGTAAGACAACAGGGAAAATATAACCAATTAAACCCCCGGCCTTCTTTAGGGAGTGTTTAGGTAGCAGTCCCTGGCTTTCTTGGTTAAGCCTGATTTGCATACTTCTTCTTCTGCAACTTATTGTTCCAACTTCAAGTTCGATACATGATCTTGGAATATCAATTTAATTTAATATTTTTGAGTAGGAGTTTTAGCGAGGTTTGTCCTTGTTGCAATGCATACTTTTATAAATGAACGTAATATGGTCACTGCTTTCTTTACAAAAAGTCTGCACCGCCACTTTTCGCACTACACGACTAGAATACAGCAAACTTAGTGCTCAATAACAATATTAATGACAACCAAAATCGCCGTGGCCGGGTACGGGTTGTTTATAAATTGGAAAACTTTAGAGTGAGAGACTTGCAGCCATACCTAGATAGGTTATCCAAAAATAGCATTAAATATAAGTGTTCATTTATAAAAGCGTGATTTGCATAATTATTATTCGTCTACAACTACTTATTGTTTACAAAGACAAGGAAGAATTTAATATGAAAAAAACCGACTGCTGTTGACTTGATACATGACGGAGCAATTATTGTGCGCTGCGACCGACGCGTCAAAATATTTTTCATACGCAGTCCTAAGATAAGCATTAGTGTCAGGTGAAATTAATATTGAGGATATTTTAGAGTGGAACACATGAATAAATTGTAATTTTGAAAGATTATACATTACACGTAAAACCGGTTGCCCTAGATAGTATTTTTGGCAATGACTGTTTAATAAGGTTTCCGTGACGGTGACAGAAGAAAAAATAATTTTATTTTGGCCCAGGAAATTTATGTGCCGAGTAAAACATGAGGTGACATCACCAGCCATTTTGCTATTTCTACGAAACGTTTTTATGAAAATGAAGTTCCCAGACCTGTGGTTAAAAACTAATTGTGTTCGCAAAAAAAATTTAGTAAAATTGCCCGAAACATTTGAGAAAATTTTTTAAGTTGAATTAAATGAGTTTTGTTCGTCAACATCCATACATTACTATATTATCGATTTGTTTATGACGTCATTATTTCACTAAATTTTTCATGAGCACGGAATAATCCAAATACAATGTGATGTGGCTTTAGGAACTTTGCTGCAAATCTTTTGTGAAAATTTTTTACTTCAACAATAATAATTGTACTTGACCAGTTTACTTCAAATTTTGTTAAAAATTAATTTCTGTTGGAATACAGGATCTGATTTATTTCCGGAACTGGGATGTGATTTTGCTAATTATTTTCTTTAAATACTTAAGGTCAATGAAATTCAGCATTTCCATTAACAAGGGATTGCGATTAGTGAAAGGCTATTACATTAATAAAATGGTTGGCGGAATCACTTTACTCGCGAATTAATATCTGCAATGAAGTTTCGCAATTTTCTCTTCCAAAACATCAATTTCTGGGGAGGGTCTTGCAACATGTGTTTTGGCACCAGCTGTCTTGAACAAATGTCGAGTTAACACTTTCTGTCTATTATATACATACATAAATTTTGCAAAAAAAGTCATTTTGTTCTTGTTCTCAACACGGGTATTCATCAGAGTGCAATGTTACTCGCCTGGATACTACATACCTATGCATTTTCATAGACTGAGTTTTAAAATTGAGTCATAGTTTTCGGATTTTGCATTCATTTCGAGAATCATGGCTAAAAAATTTTACAATATTTGCTATAGTAGTCGTGAAAAATAACTATAGCAGACTCGAAACCAATAAATTCTTCGTTCTAGATCTGCACTATTTTAATAGTTTGAGAATTTCGTGCCAGTCGCTCGCTCGATATGCAACTGTCATGTCATCAGTGAGGGACGTCTTAACGTTATTTGTTGATGTCGGCAAGTTACATTCGGCATGTAGAGCTCGCTCGAAGGTCTCCTTCATAATTCGTTCGCTGGTTGTGTCCATATCATACTGATCATTTAAATACTTGTCAATTTAGTGTCGCATTTATTGCGTAATGTCATTGCTTTTATTTCTGCATTCTATCCTTTGTTGGCTGTATTTATAATACTCTTGTTTTCTGAATAGTTTTCGACCTTTCTGGGTCTGTATCAGACGTCAAGTCAGAGATGCGTTAGCCACTTTATGGGCGAATTAATTAGTGTATCGTGCAATATTTGATAAACCCAGGCATATCGAACCCGGGTTGTACGAGTGGATCGGCGTGCAAAAGCTACTGAATTTTCTTCAAACTGGTGCTGGGTTCCTCAAGAAACCTCTCAAAACGAGAGGGTGACAGCTCGTGATCAAACGTTCACCACAAGGCAACACAATGTGTTAACAGAACCCAGCGGGCATCAATGGGTAGACTAAGAAACTGGCGACATTTTTATTAATTCAAACAGAAAGAGCATAGATTCCACTGGCAGCGCTGGGGGAAGAATCGTGAAAATGCTATCCGTGAAACTCTTAACTCATCTTCGGGTGGATAGATTTCGACATAAAATTTTTATTGAATAGCACAAGTTAAGAATTCCGGTATTCGAACGCTAAGCGATCGGCCCATCTTCCGGGCCAAAATGGCGGAAACTGATTTCCACGGGTTCTTTATCAATCTGAACATTAGTGTGCTTGTTTCGCAGTCCATAGTCCTGATAGAGGCGTCGCGTCGAGACCATTTCCGGGACCAGCTCATCAAAGATCTACAACTTTGCCAAAGAACACTTTCTTATTGGACCGCTGCGTGGGCCACTGTGTGCCCAATATATTATATCTTTTCATGGGTCACAAGAGATTTACGGTCAACGAACTTGATTTTCAGAATATAGTCTATCTTCAGCTAATTTGGTAATGTGTTGCGTGCTGGGCATTAAGAATGGCTATATATCGGTTCTTCAATACTTACAATAACATGAATATGTCGTGCATATCATTTTAGTGGTTCTTAAATGGGTTTCGGGTTGATGCACACGATTTCCGGAATGCAGTTTGTCTTCAGTCTTGGGTTATGTAATAGTTAATGCGGGAAGTAATGGTATTAAAGGGCGTTTGTTCATTTACGCGTATATTGCACGCCACCTTCATTAAATCGATATTATGTTTCAGTTCTAATTATTCAGCGTTTTGCGCGCTATTTAGTGATATTTTTGATTAGCTGTACCTTGCTCGGGTTTTATGTTACGTTGGATTTACTAAAAAATATATCATTTTTGCAAATTTACCCAACTTCACCAAAGCGTCGGTAAAACTTGAAGATAGTGCCCGAATTAAATAGGTAAAATAACCTAATGTTTTAATTTTTTGTATCTATCCAACATGTATTCCGAACGTAGTGCAACGTAGTGCAGATTTTGTGTTGCAGGGGTTAAAGCTTTTAAATTCCGTCTGTATGTATGTGTGATCCTGCCATGGCTCGGGAACGACTTAACCCATTTTAATGGTCTTGGGCTCATTCGAACCGCCATAGTCGATTTATCATATACGTCCCCTAGTGTTTTTTGATTTGGGGTCAAAATGAGGATTTTTAGCCTTATTTTAGTACCCTTCACGGAAGCAAGGTTATTTTTATCTTAACTTTCGAATTTTTTCTCTGGTTGTGTTTTATGTCATGGTAAAATGACAAATGCATATGCCTCCTTTTTGTTTCTCGATTAAGGCTCCGGTTCATGAGGTTTGAGGTATGGCACCCTCTTGGTTCCTGAACCAAAATTCGAAAATTTGTTCTAACGTCCTTGGTGGCTGAAAATTTTTACTTGGGCTTTTCGGGCATGGGAAACTCATCGCCGGTTGATTTTGCTCTGCAACCCATGAGTACGGTGTATGGTACGCCCCCATGGTTCATCGACCCGAACTTCCAGATTTTATTGTGACGTCCTAGGAGGCTGTTAGCTTGCTCTTGGAGGTTTTCTGGCATGGGAACCTTATTGCCGGTGTTAGTTTTGTTCTAACTTGTGCGGTATTGTGTGGTATCAATATATAGCATATCGACATATGTTATCGAGAGCTCATTGGCTGTGCACGCAAAAGGCGTAGGTGTACCTATGCTTCATTACGTTCTGCAGTCTGCATATCGTTACTAGTTGCTATTATGCAATGTCATTTTTTATTTTGGAATTGTCACCTCTCTGTCCACTCAATAATATAAATCCGTTGCTTTCTTCAAAAAATGTGGTGTGATAAGGAACATGGATGCGGGATGATAAGGGACGACAGTTCAAAGTCCCTTAATACTGAGTTAATGCCAAATATGGTATTTAGGGACAAATAGACAATGAACGGTGATATCAGATTGAAAGGCGAGATTAGGTTAGAAATTATTTTCATGTCTTACGGTATAACGAATATGTGAATTGGGTGTCGATGTTGCTTCTAATTCAGCATGTGTGCTGTTCCGCATTTACAAACGGTGGCCCTTGAATCCATTTTATTCGGGTAATAGCGAGATTTGAGAAAATTCTTTGTAGCACATTCAATTTAAATCGTTTTAATAAAAAATTAGATTCTTCAGTCTGAAATTAACTTTTGACTCAACTCGCGTTTACTGCATTATTTTCGGTACGGCGAATACGATAGTTTAGTTATCGAGAGACCAGCACGAATATTTCATGCCTTTTAAATGTTCAGTGACCTTAGGGTCGACGAACTTGATTTCCATCAGGTCGTATGTATGTATGGTTGTTGCATTTAGAACGCTGTCCATAGGTGTTCAGGTATATATATACCGTGAAAACGATGCTGCGGTCATGTAAATCCACCATAAACGACAACTAATATATGAAACCACGCTCGCTACGGTTCAACCTCGCTAGCGTGATACTAGTACATCTGGTCGATGATTGGCATAAGGAATGGCTTTTAAAATATTAAAAGTGTTCACAGTTTTCCAGTCTATGATTTTGACGCGGAACTTATTTTTTATTGGGATTATTGTTTGCGAAATGTTTTCATGTAGGTATATATATGTACTTATGTTTACTTTATAAAATGCATTTTTAATTTCAGTAAACCTTAACACAGTGTAGTTTGACGCAAACTTAAAGCATTAAGTTAACAAGTTTGTGGAACAAAATTAGCTCACAATAAACGCCAAATGTGTTTCAAACTTCAATTTCTAATGAGAGTTTTATGTAACCCTCTTGTATTGCATTGCATCTAAGCAATCGTTTTTATTATTCTGGAGGTTTCAAATAAACAATATTAAATTAGTTTCCACATTTTCGTTATATCGAAAACATCTATAGTTTTGTCAAACTAATACCAATTAATAAGGTAAAATCCACCAACATTAACAAAATATTTGGGAGCAAAATGCTCATATTGGGTTCAATCTCACTTTTGTGGACAATTCTACGTTTTCACAAACGAGCCAGCGCTGCTGTCTAATTTTACAGGGGAAAATTATGTCCTTTTATACATCCTGAAAAA
>JASANE010017607.1:0-17758 GCA_030248225.1 Trileptium ribeirensis
GTAAAGTTATTAAAATTTTGGTTAGTTTTGTCTCTGTGTTTAGTTAAGTTGATCGTATTAAAACGTAGCTGTGTTGATCTTCCAGTTCTCCTGTGTTAACAAGCTAACATATGTACTCTGTCAGCTTTGTGAATAACGATATTTTTGAAAGAGTCATCGCTGTGCCTACAGGTCTTGAGATTTTAAACCGAATCTACGGCATCCGCTGTGAATGACTACTTCTCGCTCTTAGCACTAAACATGTTATCGCGGTGCAGGCTCAGTGTCCACTTATTACGCGAAACATTTTATAGCGCTGCTCGTTCGGTATTCGGCGTTCGGTTAAAACAGCTTATTATGGCACAGCTAGCCCGATGTTCGCTCTTCGCGCAAAACATGTTATAAAACTGCTTGATCGTTGTTCGCTGTTTGCGCGATAAAAGTACTCCCGCTTGGTGTTAGCTTCTGATAGCTCAAACCGTGTCATATCACTGCTTGCTCGGTGTTCGATATTTACTCAAAACATGTTATATGGCTGATTGCTCGATGTTCGCTCTTGACTTGAAATATGCTACAGTACTGCTCGCTCGGAGTTCATCTTTGCTCGCAACCTGTTATAGCACTATTAGTTCAACAGTCGCTGTTTGCGCAAAACATGTTATGGTACTGCTTGATCGTTCGCTTTTTGCAAGAAATATGTAATAGTACCGCGCGCTTGGTATTGGCTTCTTTATCTAATCATGTTATAGCACTGCTCGCTCG
This sequence comes from Trileptium ribeirensis, assembly GCA_030248225.1. NCBI lineage: Eukaryota > Metazoa > Nematoda > Enoplea > Enoplida > Thoracostomopsidae > Trileptium > Trileptium ribeirensis. The sequence continues at coordinate 742 of JASANE010017607.1, forward strand.
GTGTTCGGTTTTTACTCGAAACATGATACAGCGGTCCTCACTCGACGTTCGCTTTTTTCTTGAAATATGTTATAACACTGTTTGCTCGGTGTTCGGTCTCTACTTGAAACATATTATGGCGACATCTGCTCGATGTTCGCTCTATGCTTGAAATATGTTATGTCACTACTCGTTCGGTGTTCGCCCCTTGCTCGAAACATATAATGGGATTGCGGGCTCGATGTTCGTTTTTACTGGGAACATCTTATAGTACTGCTTGCTTAATGTTCCCAGCTCGGAAAGCTGTCATATCTGTTGCACTATAGATGCGGCTATCGTACAAGAACGTGCATCTTTATTATTTTTATTATCAAGTAATTTTGCAATAAGCTGATGAAATTGAAAAAACCTAAATATCATTAAAAACAACCCATCATTTTTACTAGTATGTCGCATACCAGGGTGATACGGACCCGGCGTGGTTTCAGGAAGTGGCCAATTTCTGTAATTACTTGTAACAGGCTTCGTGTACTTTGATGTATGTACTAAACTGTAAAACTTCTGTAACCCTGAATTGAAAACCCTAAAACCTCGTTGACCATTAACCAATCAAAAACGACTGAAATCGCACGTACTATTCGTGGTGGCCACTAGATAGCGAAACTATCGTATCCAGCGTACCAAAACATTTATAGAGACTATTTTTGATGCACTGTACGCAATACAACATAAGCAAACTGCTGGGAACATACATTTAACGTGTTGGGTTCATTGACCCTAAACCCATTGAAAACCTGTGAAAAGACATTAACTATTCTTGCTGCGCAATAGGTAACCAAACTGTGGTATTCAGCCCTGAGAAAAACTTTAAAGGTAAATCATAATGCGCTGTATGCATTACCTAACAAACTATCGAAGACACACTATAAGTCTGGAAATCACGTTCATTGACTGGTGATTGGCCATTGAACCCTTCTGAAAAGGTACCAAATATTCGTGCTGGACTCTAGATAACCAAACCACGGTATTAATACTGCATTCTTGATGTCATACACGCAATATATAACCAAACAAATCAAAACTCACTATATTGTCCGACCATGAAACACTTGAAACCAAATGAAAAGGTATAATATAGTCCAGTTGGACTCTATATTGTTAAAACCATCTAATCAGCATGCTTGTAAAGTAAAACGCGCAATGACTTGCCGAAACATGAAAAATTGTTATATCTAGCAAAGGGTCGACGGGCATATTCGGGCGCAGAGCGGCCCAGGGAGTGGTTGCACAAAAAGTGGTGAGCAGCGAAGTTGTAGATATCGATGAGCATTATAGTCTCGGTTTTTCGATGCGAAGCCTGAGTCGCGATATATGGACACCGGTGTGGCTACATTTGGCCAAGAACCCTTAAAACATACTCTTTGCGTTCAACTACAGGGCACATTGTGCTATCGAGGAAAATCTAATTCCATTTACCCGAAGACGAGTTGTGTGTGACAGAAACAGACAAAAACGAATTTTCACAATTTTTTGATGACTTCAGTGGAAATTATAAAATGGCTTTTTCTTTTGAAATGCTGGTACTGAGAAAAATAAGAAAAAACATATTTTTGCGTTCAACTACAGGGCACATCGACATCACTTTTGCTATCGAGGATAAATCTAAATCCATTCATACGAAGAAATGGTGGTAATGAGAAAAATGAGAACTTGCAATGCTTTAACACGGATTATGATAAATTATACACCCCTGTTTCTCCTGATATCAATAAATAACGCAACGTAGTCATCACCTATAGTACTTGCCAACTTGCTACAGTAATAATTGACAGCCGCCTTATGAGCGAGCAAACACAACAAACTAAAATTTCAAAAGCGAGCAGCGGTCAATTGTGGCAATTACTGTAAAATGTAGTAATAAGCTATATCATGGATCAGTATACTATCAATCTCATCCTTAGCAAAGTGTTTACCGTTTGATAAATATATTAAACCTCAAATCCTTAAGTAATACAGGTGATACCATGGCTCTAGAATAATTTAAATTTAAAAAAAATGAACGTTTGGCGCTGGTGTAAATAGTTTCATTAACACATGTTTAGCATAAGCAGCACAACAAACATTGTTATTTTGATAGTGCTATTTTACCGATCTTAAATTACCTAGATTTCTATATTGCAGTTGTGTTGGCAAGGCCTCTATCATCACTAGTAAAAATGTAGATCAAGATGAGTATTATCATTGTTTATTAAAATTATTTCTGTTGGAGCAAGATTAAGTGGTAAACTTGTTCACTGCAATTATATCTACAGAATTTGTAGAAAGCTTCCATACCGCCAGAAAAGCTGTCTTTCTTGAGAACGCGGTTTTTTGGGTCCACTGGTGGGTATTGACCCAAAAGATTTTTGCTGGACCCAGGGCAGTTTCGGATTCGGGGACATTGGGATTCCTAATAAATTTTATTAGGTTTGCGTTTGCTTTGGATCATACGTAATAATAATAACTCTCTACATAATTATCAACGTACGTAATAAGCAGATTAATACAGTTTAAAAGATATATAAAATATAGTTACTGTACTGGAACTCTACAAACCACAGATGCTGTGCACCTGACAAGGGCGTACATGAAATTTGGTCCATTTTTTTGCAGATGCGGGTGGTGTAAATTTTGTATGGTTACGTAATTACTTTTCTTTATTGGGTAAAAATTTGTGAAATTCTCGAGTCAAAACTTGTAAATCTGGACCCAGCGTTTATTTAAGGTCTGGACCCAAAAGAAATCTGTTGGACCCAGGATCCGTTTAAAAAATACCCTGCCTGAGAATGAGCATCCAGCGGCCATATCTGTCTGGTACTGTACAATAGATACGAGGTCCCAGCGAATTAATATGAGCATCATCGCAAAGAAATGACTGTGTAGTGTCATGTGTGAAATGTGCTGTACAATAGATACGATTTCTCAGCAAATGAAGAAGATCATAATCGAAAAGAAATGACTTTGTAATGTAATACGAGAAAAGTGTGGTGCACGCCGGAAATGACTGTCGCATTTCGAACGAGCGACAGTCATTTTTGGCGAGTACTGTAAACCTAGATTTGGTACCACTAAAATATCTGTATTACAGATTTCAAAAAAATAAACGGATAGGGTGAAAAAATTGCTCCTTGTTGCAACCAGCAAAAATGACAAATGATTTTTTGTGTCTTCAGCTCAAGATATTAGTTTATCGCATACATCCCAGAATAACACTATAAATTTGCCAGAAATGCCTAAGCCAACTTACAGCACACGACGTGTTTAAGAGCACAAAAGTTTCGCATTAATTACAGTACTCGCCTGAATTGAGTGCTGACCGTTCGATAACTTGAAATTTTGTTCGATTTCAGTTCGATATTCGTTCGTTCGAAAGGTGACACTCATTTCTAGCGAGTACTGTACATAATATGCATTCATTTTATAAATTTATGTATTGATTTAAAGCTATTCCATGGTTTCCTTTATTGCGATTCCAGCTCAAACTCGAGACTAATGTGTACTAACCAAGTTGTTACTTGTTTTTGTGAAGTTAACTGCGGCCACGTTTTCTATTTTCAGAAATGCTTTTTTATATATCAACTAACTTTCAACATTCCAGTTCCTAGTTGCATGTTTTCAATTTAAAATTATAGCAAAGAAAATACACTCCTTCGAGCACATTTGTCGTCTGATCGCGTTTCAGTCATTCCAAACGCTATCGACTGTGATATATTTAACCCATGCCATTTCGCGTATGATTCAGAAAAAAGTTAGTTTTGTTACTATATGTCTCGAAATTTGTTCGCTGCCTGTCATATTTTTAGGAGAATAATGATAAAATATCAATGAAATTAATAATGTTTTGTTAGCCATACTAAGCTAATGCAGCAATTTTTAGAGGTCATCGGAACATACATGGATTAGTTGCAGAGGCATATTAGAAGCCCAGCGTTTTTGTGTAACTGGTATAATAATGATGGGCAGGGACATGGTTTATTATATTGGGATATCCGAGCAAAATTGTGGGATATATAGGATAATTCGGATATACGGATAAGGGCGACCATATTCTACAATTTCAAATTTTTACTTAGACTTCAAAAACTGTATACCAGAATTTGCGATTCATTATTACAGGTGTATTTTATGATGTATTTACCGATTGAGGCATGTGAATTTATTATCCTTTTGATGAGGTGTTTTATGTACCAATATTATTACTGTTTAACCTACATTAAGCCTATTTTAGTAAACCGTATTTAATTTACAGTGAACACCATTTCATGGCATAGTGAGCACAAACTATTTCGTTGAGAATAAAGTGGAAATTGCGGATGTTTTTGATATCTTAAGGAGCTGGATGGGATGTAATCTTCGATATTTATAGCAAGAAAATATACTTCTTCAATCATTTTTATCCGTTTGATCACGTTTCAGTCATTCCAAGTGCTATCGACTGTTATATATTTAAGCCATATTCTTTAGCCTGCGTTTCTGAAAAAAGTCATTTTTTGTCACTGTCTCCAAACTTGTTCTGTAATTTAAAGCGAGCACAGTACGTGCGGATAACAGAAAAAAATGATTTTTAAAAGTTTGCAAGCCATGTTTTGGTCATAGTTTTCCTGCAAGCTTAGTACATCTATGATCTTTTTACCATATATATCTCGAATTAAGTAGCTTTATTTGTTGACAGTGGTTAGCGTTGCTTCAGCAATGTTGATTTCGGTATATGCGGAATTGCGGATACTATTTTTCTATATTCAAAAATTACATGCTAACCTAAACTGTGTTTTAAGTAATTATCGTAGTAAAGCTTAATGGGTCTAGTGGCGAAAAATCAGTATGTTGTCTTTGTGTAATCTACGGCGCGCATTCGTATTAAAATTGGGATAGTGACTGGTGGCGCACACGCATTGTTCGCTTCATTAATGGCAGAAGTATGCCGCCTTGCTAGCTCGAAAAACTTGAATTAGAACACTTTGAAATGGTTGAACGTCTTCTAAGACGTCTAGAATTTATTAATCTTAAAGGTATATTTTCGGTATTTTGTTATAGGTACTCGCCCAACAATGATTTTATTATCTGCTCCAAGATTTAAATACACAGCATGTGATAAACATACATTGATGCGTTAAAATAAGTTTAAAAATCGGTTGGTTTCGATTAAACGAAATTTCGATAGTATGCGTACATACTTCATTCTTATGAGAACTAAGGAATAAATTTTTTTCTGTGATTCACAGAATACAGCAACATATGTATAAATGCATTTTCAAAGACTGTTTTGGTAGGTGGTTAATTATATCTCTCTGACGCTAGTTAGGTCATGCGTGAACGACGACCCCATGGGTTATAAATGTAAAAGATTAGAGTCTGACATTTGTAAGGCATGTGTAATTATATTGTGATTGTGTATCCTAATTAGTAAGCTTGTTGTATTTTTAATTTTTTATGTATGTCTAAGAATATATATAACGATGAATATAGGTACAATTATTGTAATGGTATTTACATTATACTCGTCCACCACTTCTTAAATCATATTTAGAGTTATGATTGGTAAATTTCGAAAGTATCCGTTTTCTTGTACTATTACACTATTTTTACTTCGTTTTGCACGAGTCTCATGAAGCTCCCTTTTGGGACCTCGGCAGTCATGATTCAGTTATTTTTTAGTTTATCGTATTTGGAAATGTTCAGTGTTTGTTGTGAAAATGTGTCAGTTATTGATTTTACGCGCTGAAGTTGTTATAATGACAGCATAAATGAATTCTAGTGATCGATTACGTTATGCCAGCGACTGAGTTTCAGAATTAATTTTTACCGTTACGCTTTTATACCCGTACTCTCAGATACTATGTAGATGATGTCCCGTGGTCGTTTGATTGATTGTTATAGTATATGATGTAAACATCTAGAAACCTAATATATAAACACCTGTTCAGTCAGTTTGTCAAGACCGTAATATATGAAGTAAATTGATGCTAACATCCTCTCGTCTAGGAAATAGTTGTACTTTGTCTACGCGTAATTCTTTCGATCATTGAACATGTTTTGACGGTGGTGGTCTCCATACCACCCCTGGTTCATATTTGAAACGTTAGGACGCTTCCGTATTCACGTGTGGAGGAAATTGACAATATTTGAATTCTGAGTGAGTGAGTGAAACGAGCGAATCGAAGAATTCTTACTAGCCAGGAGTGTGAAATTTGGTAGCGTCTGTTTGTGGGTTTTTCGTGTGACATGCATAACTCAACTTCTGACAGGCAGATCATGTCGTGCGATACCTCATTCGAAAGCTTGAAATCTTTTGTGCTCTTTAGTTAGACGCAAAAAACGATTCCAACTCCTATCACTCAAAAGGGCCCAGGTAGGGTATCTAGGCATTCCACCAAACACGTTATGGGTCATATCTCGACAAATTGTCACCGGTGGGATGTGGCCGCATTTGGACTCATTTTGTGCAGAATATTTAGCTCTATCAATCTACGTAGATGTTGCTGTTGCCGAGGTCACCTACGCTGCAAACATAGGTAAACATGGAGTTTAAAATGAACCCTTGGGAACCCGAAAGCACGAAATTCATATCTCGTCAACCACTTTAGCGATTCGATTAATCGATGGAAGCGTTTTTATTTTCTGTCTGGGAGCAAAAAAGTCGATGTCCGTTCGTCTTTGATGGATCTCAAGAACCACTGAACCTATTTCAAAAAACTTTTTTTTGTTTGAAAGCTTATCATGTGAGGCTGTGCACCTGATATTTTAGAAGTTTGGCAACTTGCCAATAAATTTTATTATTAATTAAGCTAATTAGCTAATTAACACCCTATTTAAGCTCATAACAGCTTAATTATTGGTCGTAGAGTCGTTTTAACGTCATATGCGTTGAGTTTTCCACGTGGAAATAAGAAAATAGATGCATTGTACATACTGGAATAGTATAGTACGAATGTTATAGGCAAAATTATTTTCAGACTCCGTGTCCTATGATTTCATTGCTGTGCTTCGATTACCATTCATCACCATGCAGTATAAGCCACGTTACTTCCTTTGCTTTGCTTTTCGTTCGAACGGAATAAAACTATTCTTTCATTTACTCATTGTTGTCTAGGTAACATTCCCAAGACATTGAGTACGTTCATATTACTAATGTCGTCGCTCCGCTCAAAAAAATGTAGTTCCACTACGACTGGTATTGGACTCATTATGTTCAGAAAGCAAAGCTCTATATACAGTACCCGCCAAAAAGGACTGTCGCTCGCTCGCGACTCGCTCGAGACTCGCTCGCGACTCGCTCGAAATAAATTTGTTCTAAAAATAGAATTTTCTATTAATTTAAATAGTTGCGAAATCTCGAGCAGCCACTCGCTCGAGACTCGCTCGCGACTCGCTCGAAATGCGACGGTCATTTTTGGCGAGTACTGTAGCTGTATACGCTGCTTTACTATTGACCGGTTGGGTTAAGATGGGTTGTAAATGAGCCCTTGGGACCCCGAAAACACCAAATCGACCTTATCTCATCAACCACTGGAGCGATTCGGCTGAGATTAGGCTCATTTTGTTCAGAAGGCAAAGCTCTACATATGTTGTCATATAGGCTGCGTTGTTATTGACAGCACCTGTCGGGCAGGGTTGGGTAAAGATCGTTTATACATGGGTCCTTGGGACCCCGAAAACAGCAAATTGGACATATCTCCTCAACCACTTAAGCGGTTCGGCTAATATTGGGCTTATTTTGTTCAGAGAACAAAGTTATATATAGCTATATATGGCGTTCTACTATTTGAGTCGTATTTTGGATGTTCGACTTTAACGAAATGTAAGTATTTTCCTAACTTTTATATACACAGAATTCACTTTCTTGGCCAAAGATAAGTCCCTAGTTAGTAGTAGTAGGCTATTGTGTTTAGTTTTTTGCTCCGGGAATCTATTTTCGAAGCTCGAACATCGTTTGCGTTTTTAACGTTTTTCAACAACATTAATGTTTTAATGTTAAATTTTCATCCCCTCTTACAGCAACCCAACCCTACATACCCGTGGTAAATACTGAATGGTTTTTTACAGTTTTGTACTCATATATTATGCCTGCTATTGTTAGTACTGTATTTCTCCACTTCAAATTCCCTTAATCTGGAACTTCTTTATCCATGTAAATTCATTGCTTATATATTTCTGGAATCCTTGCACCGTGCTCCTCGAGTAATTTAAGTTTTCTTTATCATCTTTCTGCAATTCTTGTTTTTCTACTTGTATTTCGATCAACAAACTGATTGTAATTTAATTCTGAGAATGAGTAAAAGGACCGTGGCGAAGAATTCCCACTGGCCAAAACGGTAAATTTCAACAGTGTGCGTTTCTGGGTTTTTGGAGTAACATACAATCTCAACATTGCCAGGGCCGATTCACTTGTGCGATAGCTCATTAGAAAACATAAAATCTGTATTTCTGCCCTTTAGTTGCACGCGAAAACGGATTACATTTCCTTCAGCTCGTAAGAGAGTGTCTAAAGGGCTCGGGTCGAGCCAAAAGGGGTCCCACCGTTTAGCTTGTGCCTTATTTAAGGTTAAGGTCAAATTTTGATTTTCGAAGACTGACCACATTTATTTTATTACAATTGTTCTCCGCTTTTACACAACATCGTGGTCAGAATGTTATTTTGTTTGTTTTCGATGGGGGTAGGGGTTGGACGGACCTACGCCTACGCCTTTTGCGATCAGCTGTCGATAGCATTCGTCGATATCTATATATGGACATCACACAATACCAGCACACGTTAGAACAGAACTAACACCGGCAATGAGTTTCCCATGCAGCGTTTTTTTCAAATCTGACCCTGAGCAAAAAGTTGAGCATTTCTAAGAAACCTTGAGCATTTCTAAGAAAAGTTCAGCAAATGCTCAGTAAAATGCTCAGAAAAAACCCTGGTCCCACACAATATATTATTGGCTGTATTTCAGCAGCCAGTGCATGTATTTGGGCCAAATCAGTTTCATTTCGTAAATTAAGGTTCTATAAAAGTGTACATAACGCTTTCTCATGGATAACCCTTGGGTCCAGGATTAGGATTTGATGCGGTTCGTAAAAGGCCCTAGAGAAACAGAATACTCGAAAACGGCATTATCTTGTGAACAGCTTTACTTATATGAATGATTGTAGTGCAGCTCGCCATCTATGCAGCCGTAGAAGATGTACTGTGTTTTCATCACTTACTTTGCAGGGTTGGGCTAAAAGTTTTTAAATGGGCCCAAGAGACCAAACATACACGGCAATGGCAATATCTTCTGAACCGCTCGAGTTGTATATGTGATATTAGGATCATTTTGTAGAGCAGTTCAGCTTCTTTTTAGTTGCAGATGATGTACCGAAGTCGACTTTATTTACGCTGTAGGGTTGGGTTAAAAGGGTTTTTGGTAGGGCCAAGGAGGCCCAAAATACACGAAATTAGCAGTACCTCCGTAGCCGCTCCAGCTGTGTTAGTGTTTTGGTCTCATTTTGCGGTTCAAATCGCCCTCTAGGTAAATGCCGATGATGTACCGCTATTTTCATTATTTACGCTGCAGAGTTGGGTTAAATGAATTTTTCAATGGATCCGAAATACACGAAAATGACAATATTTCTTGAACCGCTCGAGCTATATGGATGATTTTTGGCTCAGTTTATAAAGCAATGCAACCTCTATGTAGCTGCAGGTGATGCACCGCTGGTGTCATGTACTCTCCAGGGTTGGGTTAAAATGGGTTTTTCATTGACCACTTATTAAATGAACGTACTCACCGCCTTGGCGATGATACAAGCTACTAGTAAATTATATACTGAGATGACAATTTCGTACCATTTGGAATTTTGCCTGCAGTACGTGAAATTTGAAGTATAGATATCGCGTCGAATGGTGGGTAAATATCTAATTTTTAAGAAAAAAATTTCTTGGGTTCCCAAGGGGGGGGGGCGAAAAAATTTAAAATTTTATTTTTTGGTTGAAATGATCAGGGGAGATCTCGAGGATCACAAAAATACCAAAATTTCCAGAATCTGACCATTTTTGGTCAAACGCGGGATGGGAGGGTAATAACGGAAAGGAACCGTGCGCGCCTTGGGGTTCTTTGGGATTGGGTGCGACGCCTCGGAGGCGAGTAAAGCGGTTCACGGGGTTTCCCACCGTGAAATCCTGGATTAGCCACTGGTCATTCATCTGAAGATGATCGGAACAAATCGACGCCCCTCATCCGAAGGTGAGTTAGGAGAAACACCCACAGGAAAAAAATTTCACAACCTTCCCCTTCCCAGTAGCGCTTTCAGTGGAAGCTCCGCCCGCTCCGTTTCAGTTACCCTGGTATCGAAGTTCATAATACTGGTTTTTTTCAAAGAATTTAGTCCAACTCTATATCCGTTCAAAAATTTTGTACCCTGGCAAGAAAATAGTCACAGCCGTTTCAACTACACAGCTGCTGTGGGATTCGAGTAGCGAGATTAAGAAGTTTTGGAAGCGTAATAGTTTTGCAGCAGCAACAATTTGCTACAATGCAATAAAAACAATCTACCCCTTGTCAAGGAAATATCCTGGTGTAGATGTGGCGGGTCTCAGGGATCATGTTCGCGTCTCCTTTATAGGACGCGATTCGTTGCCACTCTGAAGCATCTGTTCGTCTAAGGTTGCGAGTGCCGATGAATCGCGGGTTGTATTTAAGCCGACGATGCACAAAAAGCAGAAAGGCACTAATATTTCCGCGCCTAAAAACAAGACTAGGAATGGGGAAATGCACACCGAAACCTATCAACACTAAGCCTACACCACAATCAGCTACAATACGATGCAATCCAGTTCAATTATAATAAAAAAATTCCAACCATAGCGGAATACCAAGTAAATCAGGTGGCAGTCCTTGTCAAAATTAAAAGTAGTGCTGATAAACGATTTATACATGCATTTTAACATGACTGTATATATAAAAAGAACGTAATATATATTTATGTACATGTATATATATAGATCTGATTAGCGAGTATTGGTATCGGATCGTCATTTTAATATCTGTATCGGCTATCGGTACTTTTTAATAACGGGCGAGCCCTAATTAGAAAGTGTCTGTAGGCTTTCGGGGTTGCTGAATACAATAACAGCTGGCCTGTCCACAGTGGGGGGGTGGGGGGCCCCACTTTCCAGACCCCCCATGTTCGTGAGATTTTCCCCCATGTCCGCCCCCCCCCACTCGGCCAAAACCCCCATGTTCAACTAATTCCAAAAATTTTTTATGTCTGAAAATTTATGTTCTTTGTTTGCAATTTGTTTTTTAAACATTAATTACCACTATTTATAATGCTGAAATATTGTTTTTTAGCTTGAAATACGTTCATAGTATATAGTAAAAATGCATGAAAATATGGAAATATTTTGTATTTTTAAGCAAAATTCATCTCCCCCACTTTGAAATTTCCCTCGAGAATGAACATGGGGGACCCCGAAGTTCCCCCCCCCACTTTTCGGAGGGCTGTGGACAGGCCAGAACAGTAATTGTATTTGCGTGGTTTGCATCAAATCAGACAAGTGTTGGGTGCCACACAACGTATATTAAATAACCATTCAAATTACACGTAATTTTTCTCAAAATTTGTGAATTGTAAATTTCAAATGTTTTCGTCTTTTTGGTCATTTGAGAGAGAAATAAAGAATTCTGCAGTCTTGATATGTGATAAAAATTATCATAGCTTTGCCAATATATAAAGTATTATCAGTGCATAATCGTTATCCTGTGTCTATAAATGGGCTCAGGAGCTGAATGTGGACCAACAAAAATAGCAATACTCACTCAGTTTCCTTTTGCTTTGAGACTTACTAGTATTCTATAACACATTGTATATATTTGAGCAGCGGTCTGCGCCTTTGGGAAAATTAAAACATGTATCTTTTTTGTGGTTCACACAAAATTGAAATAGCCAGTATTTCTATTTCGCTACATAACATAACTATGGATTCTTATTTCTCGTTTGTTTCTGTTTTAAGTTACCATTGTCATTATCAGCCGTCTGGTGTATCGTAAAGGTGCCGATCTCCTTGCAGCTTTAATTCCGATAATCTGTAAACTTCATCCCGATGTACATTTCTTGATTGGTACGTGATTGCTTTAAATTTGTAACTAAGCATTATATTATACTTTAGGATTCTAACGTTTTATTTAGCATTATGATATTAATACTAAAGCCATGGCGTCGTCATTTATAACGGTTTTGAAAAAGTCTGTAACATTTTCTTATTGTAATAAATTTGTGGATTAGTTCCTGTGTTGTATGTCCGTTTGTGCATAAATACGCTGAGTATTATTCCGGAAAAAATTTTGTTTTGTGCTTTGTTTCAACTTTATTACAAGATCATTCCAGACTGTGCTCAGAGCCTTTAAGTGGGTTTTAAGTTTTTTCGAGGCTGTACTGAATGTCCATACGTAGCTTCAAAGAATTTTCTACCTTATAAGCATATGTCGATACACATACTATGACATGTCATAAATGTCGATTTTCAGGCGTTACACTGATTTTAATAATGGGTTAATATTTGTATAAATAATTAGTGAAACGGAGCGAATGAAGCGATGAAGTTTACACTGAAGCCTCCAGGAGGAAAAATTGTATAGAATTTCATTGTTGCGTTTGGGTATGTCATAACTCATCGTCTGGTGGATAGAATTTGACAAAATACTTTTTTCGATAGGAAAAGTGATGCCTATAATAGGATGCTAAGAGCTCCGAGTCAAAATGGTAACCTCTCTTTCACGCGCCATGTATCTATATAAGCGTTACATCAAATAACGGGGACCATACAGAATCATCAACCCTATAGGATCAGTCCCTGGGTCGCTATGGGTCCAGGGTGTTTAAAACATCTCTATAAGTTTTCGGTGCTTTGAATGCAACGATATTGCTGGGGCTGGACCACGCTCGCTCCGTTTACATAACTTTCGAAATAGTAGTTGTTTATATTTTGTTTATTATTACTCGACTACATTGCCGTCCGCTGAGTAATCCGGGTCTATTGGTATAATGCAAAATGCAAAGTTTTTATTGTGGTTCGATCAATCATTACTCTACATATTTAACACTAAGCTATATTTTAGAGAAATCCGAAACGTATATGTTTCAAAATGCTTGTTTCGTTAAAGTACGCAAAATGTTGGCGCTAAGAGGCTAATAGATGCTGGATAGAAAGGTTTACAAAGCCTTTAACATAGTTCTTCTTTGATAGTTACTTGGTTGTGCTCCAATTGCTGCTTGAAAGGTTTATCTTTTTGAATTTTCAACGTGCAGTTGATATTCAGTATAAACATTTTTCTTTTCCTCTAACAAATTCTAAAACTGCGTCATTATAAATTAACAGTCTTTCATTTGATCTTGATCTATATGGAGTGATGTATTTGCAGCACTCCCCACATTGACCGCGGTTCGCTCACAACTTGTTTGTGGGATTATAATATTTTATTTTGAAGCTTTATAGTTTATTTTTTCCGGTCTCTTGCGCGTAAGGTGGCGGTCTTGTGTGGCGACTACTATAAGTGATGGTTTATGATAGTGCAATATCGACGTGATGTTCATGCAATTTGACGTTTTTACAACTATACATACTTTCATTTTGTTGTTCATGTTCCTTTGGTACTGCGATGTTTTAGGTGGTGACGGGCCGAAACGTGTTTTACTTGAAGAAGTCCGTGAAAAGAATTATTTACAAGAGCGTGTTACTCTTCTCGGTAGTCTACCTCATACTGATGTCCGACACGTATGTTACAATTCACTGTTGTTATAAAATATTTATACAGTCCCGTACCGGGACGTATAGCTCACAGGCAGGTTATAACCGGACCCATTAAGAAAGCTGAAAATACTTCAATTATCGATTTAGATGTGGTTTGTTAGTTTGGGCGGTTCGATAGCGCATCAGAAATGTCATCCGTTATATATGCGTGCATAAAATGCGTCACAATTATTAATCTCCGTGCAAAGAGGGAGCAGGAAGCGGGACAATTTAGTTCTGTTTCCTCTCGCATCGAGTTACTAGACCTGCGGTTGTCCCATGCTATTCAGTCGGAAATTGAAATTATTAGTTTCTTCAATGATGAAAGAAAACCACTCTGTAAATTCCTGAATAGAATACCATAAAATAATCAAACTATGATACTGGTCCTCGCATTTTAACAAATACACAGGTCATTGCCAAGAACGTTTCTGGTTGTGCTGCAAAAATTATAACTTAACTACAAGTATACTGGCTAAGTAAATTTACAAGCGTTCTGGCTGGTGCTTAGGCACGGTTACAGCATTATAAAATACTCAGAATTGTTCGGGTATCATGTACAAGTTTGAAAGTTCCGGCCTGCGTCCATGAAAGCAATCCATGCATACTATGTTACACATAAGGTTTCCGTGATCGCAGGGTAAACATAATTCAATGGTCCGCTCTTCGTCATGTTAATTTTATCTATGCCACATTCTAAACAGCTCAACACAAATTCTGAAGTTCAGTAAATTTATAAGCTGCTTTGTTTTTTGTTTAGGAAGACTCGGAACCTCCATGGTACTAAATATTTCGAGTCTAAATTATCATTCACGTGTTCTTTAGTTTATATTAGGTGTTTCAGGGTTTTGATCAATGTAAAACTACAGTACTCGCGAGAAATGACTGCCCCCTTTCGAGTGAGCGAGCAATGTTATAAAATGATTCGAGGAACGAGCGGGCAACGGGCATTTCTTGCGAGTAGTGTAGTTACATAAAAGCGAGATAGCCAGCGTGCTTGATCAAACGAGGCTAACAAATTAGCTTAGTCAACAACAATCATGGTTAGGTTAATATTTCATGCCACTTGAAGATCTTCAACACCGTGTACATACTTTATCTGTCATTTTTTCGCAGAGATGCCATTATTAAAAGTATACATAGCTATCAAATTATGGTCTAAATATTTATCTGACCTTCATGAAGTGAAGTGTTGGAAGTAAGCAACCTTCAGCGGTCAGTTAAATTTTCAAGCGCAACTGAATTATTCATGCCATGTTTAATATTAACCAACCATTGTGCACCTATTTTCATAATATTTTAACAGTTCTATAATTATATTTGAAATAAAATTTATATATATTAACTTATCTAATAAGTTGTGGGGTAACTGTGATAACCAACCATGAAAAATGGATTTTTTATATACTATGGCGAATTCCCCACGTCCAGTTTTCTTGCCCTAATTTCATAAAGATAATCCGCAGCTATCAATGTACAGTACTCGTCAGAAGTGGTTGTTGCCTATCGAGCGAGTGAGCAGTATTATAAAACGTTTCGAACAGCGAGTCAACAACGTCTTTTCTGGCGAGTACTGTATTCATCTAATCAGTATAAATTGTGGGTAACTATATATGTAACATGTGTTGTATGTCAAGGATTTATACACCGCAAGTTTTGTTTCTTCAATCATTTGGAAGATATATTGGCCCATTATGGTAGAAAAATACTTTCAAATTAGCACCAAAAAGAAGTAGAGAACACCCAAATCTGAGGACACATAAATTCATTTGCATAGTCATTTTGTTTTGGAAACTGGTTAAAATATATCCATAAGTGCTCAAGCTAACCTTTTATACAACCGCGGAGGCTTAACAATGCGCAATTTTCACCGTTTGTTTCATGGAAATATGTTATTGCACCAAGATTGCATTTAGCAATTGTCTTTGTGGCAGGCACAGTCACTGATGTCTCGTATACTGTCCAACTTTAAACACACCAAGATGCTGCATTTTCTCGCTTAACAATGTCGACCATTCATTAGTACTGGTATAATGTACATATTTATTAGATTAATAGTTATTTCAGGTTTTAGTGCAGGGTCAAATATTTCTCAACACATCGCTGACAGAAGCATTTTGTATGGCAATCGTTGAAGCTGCTAGCTGTGGGTATGTTTACACTTTTAATTGCTTCTAAAGGCGTGTTCGTTAACATGTTCAAACTTTTTGCTCAAATTTTGATCATAATTTGAAACCAGCTTTTTTGTATTTTTGCAAATTTGAATGTGAAAACACTGTTCAAACTTTTTATGAATATTCCCTTAGCCAATCATGGACGACACCTGAAAAAGTTTGAGCTCAAATTTTAAGATATCGCAATTTTCATTTAAAAATCACCGTCAAATTTTGATCAAAATTTCATCAAATTTTGAGTTCAAAATTTGGGCAAAAAGTTTGAGCGTGTGAAAACGCCTTTAGAATAGTGAAAACGCCTTTAGAATAGTGCAATTACACTTCTAATTCCTTCTAGGAATAGTGCAATTTTATCTACATTAGTTATTATTAATTGTCATTATAACAATAATATATATCTACAGGTGTATTGCACTTTATTATGAATACAAATGGAAAATATTTTAGTACTTTCTTAATAAATTCTGATCAAAATTTTAGTGCAGTCGTTTTCATAACGTAGTGAAACGTAGTGGAGATTGTGTGTTGCAGGGGTGAAATCTTTTAAATTCCGTGTGTGTGTGATCGGCCATAACTCGAGGACGCCTTAACAGATTTTCATGATCTTGGGCTCATTCGAACCGGCATAGTCGATTTACCGTGTACGTCCCCGAGCGTTTTTTGGTTCGGGGTCGGTTCCGTGGTCAGGGGTCAAAATGTGGGTTTTTGGCCCCATTTACCCCATTTTAGTACCCTTCACGGAAGCAAGGTTATTTTTATCTTAACTATCGAATTTTTTCTCTGGATGATTTTGTTTCATAGTAAAATGATAAATGTCAATGCCTCTTTTTTGTTTTTCGATTAAGGCTCCGGTTCTGGATTTATGGGGTTTGAGGTACGGGGGTATTGCGCCCAAATGGTTCCTCGACCCAAAATTTGAAAATTTGGTCTGACGTGTTGGGCGGTTGATAAGTTTAACTGGGGGCTTTTGGGCATGGGAAACTCATTGCCGGTGCCGGTTTTGCTCTACGACCTATGGTTCCATGGCTACGGGGGCATGACGCCCCATGGTTGGGGGTCAGAGCTCAAAATG
>JASANE010017610.1:0-49017 GCA_030248225.1 Trileptium ribeirensis
AACGTAAACAAAATCAGGTTATTCATTGCTGACTTATACCAGCAAATGGCCGGTTTAGCGAGAAAGTAAAGCTTTCCCATTCGGACGTCCACGAACAATCGAAAAAAAGAGGTGAAATGAAGCCAATGATGAAAATATTGTGACAGTATTCGGAATAACAGAAGTTTGCAATTAATGGACCAAATCACCCCAAATTCCGCTGAGTTTCACCTTAGATTTGGTTTTGTAGAGCAAATTTCTAGCTGAGGTTGGCATTTGAGTAATGTTAATGTCACCTGCAATTTGTCACGACGTAGTTTTCCTTTGAAAATTAGGCAGTCACGTCCAAGGCCTCAGAAGCAATAGTCTGCATCAGCAAAATCAACACGGCTTTGTCAAATATAGAACATTTTGAGCATCTGTTCCCATAATATAGTCTATGGGATAATATCAATACTGTCAGATATATAAAGCCCATATATAACGAAAATTTGAAACGAATCAGTTTATCTATTAGCTAATAGCACTATGATTCTCATTAATTGTACTTACAAAGAGGTATTGTTTCTCAAGCTAAAGCCAGCATACGTTACACAAATGCATAAACCCGGGTTTAGTCTTCAGCTTATTCAATGATGAAAATTTTTTAAAAAAATTCTTGAACTGTGCAGGTATGTAACTTTTTGCTTTTGCCGTGTACATACGTAAATAATATGCTACAGTTATACTATCTACCTGTTCATGTAAGTGGGGATCTAAGCAAGAATAGCATCAGTGCAGTAATTATCAAGACAAACATCATTTTCCAAAAATTTTGGAGATTAGCACTTTATTCATTGCTATGATTGGCATACCATCGTCTACGGCGGTTTTCGGAAAACACCCTATAAAGCTGCTACAATTGTATTATTACTGTCGTACAGATATTACTATTGTCGTACAGCTGAAAACATTAATGTTCGAATCACAGTAGTAGCATGCTTTAAATACAAGAACAAATCATAAAAACCCAAAATGACTGGTATTTTATCCTTCATAGGTAGACTTGTGTCACGAATTTGTAGCAGTGAGATTTGCAATCCATATTCAGCTTGTTGAAACTCAGCAATTTGTCTTAATTAATTGGAAAACCTGGCTAATAAAAGAAACATATTAGTTGATGTTAGCAGCAATGTTGATTTCATTTCAAATTAAATATTTTGTTTATATTAACAACATTGATGAATGAAGTTATTTTCCCTCCGGAGAGACCATCTTGTTACATGGTTACAACCATATTACCGAATTTTATTACAACGACCGTAAATCAGGAAAAGGTTGAAATCTTTCACTAATTATTTTTACACCAAATCTGTTCAGAGCTTCAGCGCACCTGCACAGCATTACAAACTGGTAACATGTGTACATTCTGAAGCGACATGCACAGCTGGATTGTACTGTGGCATGCGTCTGCGCGTGCGTTGTTATTCGCCCGCTTAGCAAAATGCTTTTACATTGCTTTGCGGCTACAGAACAAGTTCTCGGCTAAACCATCCAGGTTAAATTTGGCGCTGTAGCAAAAGTTTATATTCGGAATGTACACTGCGCATTAACTCATGTATGAAAGGGTTATTGATTGGCTAATGCCGAAAGATATATTTGCATCTACATCCTCACCTTTCATGAAGAGTAATTAATGAAAGTCTTTATTGAGCCTAAATCAGTACCAGTCTGTGTTATAGTCCGCAACAAGATAACAAAGAAACAAATATGGTTAAAATTTTCGCATTGCAGATCATATATAACATAATTGCACAAATAACATTTCACAGACGTCCAGAGCAAGAGCTACTGTCGTGTTCACACTAAGATGCTTGCAGTGAATGAACACCGCGTTACGATGAAATGGTATTACATACAAAAATTTAATGGTAGATAGCGGGGCTCGCGCACGCTGTCTTATTAGCTATAATCAAAGCAGTATCATTTTGTGTTGTGGCGTTGTATTTTTATCAACACTTTTTTTACTGTAGTGACGACACTCAAGCGTTGCGGCTTCGCAAATAATTGGCACGCCAATTCACACACATGACAAAATTTGGCGGCAATACGCCGTGACCATTTCTGCTGTCTCATGCAAGTAGTGAGTGACTGTGTTGCGGTCTTTGGTTGAAATTTCTTAACGCATGTAGATATAGGCTGCATGATCATAGTATTGATTCTCTTCTAATGTCATATATGCTAGAAAACTAAATTGTACAAAATACGTACCTCGACCAAAAACTGTTGAAAAGATAATTACAATCTAAGGCGGTAATTTAGATTTTTATTTAGCTCATGTGTCCTTCCTGTGTGTATAGCTTATGTAGCGAACGTATGGTGTGGGTTTGATCAATTTTCTGAATTTTGTTACAAATTATGGCAGGAAAACATTTCTGGCCAAAGTCAAATTAACTGTTGGTGATGCAACCTGCTATTTTCAATCAATAAAACCGTTTTGTTTTATGCTCAACAATGAATATCTTAAGTGCATTTGTTGAATATCTATCGGCGACTCATTGGTCTTGAACAAATTAATGTTTATAGTGTAAACTGGTTAGTCGATAAAAGGGATGCTGCTAAACACAACTTAGCTTATATTAAATATCTGGGGCCCAAAAGGTTAAAATTTTATTTTTAGATTTAAAAAAATAGATCAGTATATGTTTATTATTAATAAATTAGATATGTAATTTTTAGCTGTTTTATTATACCTCCTGCCGTTTTAAAGTTATATACACACTCAATGCTTAATTATTTGCTTCATATGTAATCACTTAAAACATTAAAATGGTATAAATATAAAATTTACCACGTTTATGTCTTCAGGATACATGTTTTACGTAAACAAGCTTTACGTGAGTGTAACATATAAAACGGTAGGAGCTATGATATAATACGAATTGCAGGTTCGGTATCCGCGCAACATTACACTACGTAAGCTATTTTCGTGAAACTCGACGGTAAAAAATCTTATGTGGTTTTGGGTATTGAATACTTAACTTAAGCCCACAGCTGTTCCTGCTGAGTAACAAATCAATTACAACATACGCAATCTCCAGTTTCGAAAACTATATGTTTAACCGTCTTCGAATGATACAACATAATTTTAATGTTACTTTTATTTTTCGGAAATATGCGGTATTCATGTTTTAATGTCTCCACTGTTTGGAACTACTGTCCCTGCTGTCGAGACCCAACCGTATAGATAGTCAGGGTCACACCCATACCGTAAATCAATTCCTGAGGCTACGCGAACTACACTTAGCTAATACATTTTTGTTTAAGTGTAACGCATAAAGTTTAAGTGTTTAAGTTTTCCCGACTTAACAATAATGGACATTATCTGTAGCTAATGCGGTGCATTATTCAATTGTGTTTTTGAAACGATATTTGTGTCTAGAACCTTTACGCGTTGGTAAGATTGTAAATCTCATAGCACCAATACAGCTACAAAGACGACACGATGTTTGTAATTTATTTCAAAACAGTGTTTCGTCTTAGCTTATTTCAAACTTCGGGCACTTCATTCGCAGGAAATACACTTTTAGATTAAGTTATATACAGCTCAACGGATCACAGAGTACTAGTATTATTTTGCAACACATTTTTTGTATCCTGTGGTACAATATTTCAATAATCACGACGTCGCTTTTTTTTGTATTTCGCTTTAATAAGGCTACGCATTTTGTCAGAAATGTAAAGTACATGTTAGTTTACGGCAAAATCTAGCATTGTTGTAGATTTAGATTCTTGACCCGATCAAACACAAACCAGAAAGCCGGTTCATTGAGTGACTGAGTGTCGAACCCAGTTGGTCATCGATTTGAAGTAGCATTATTATCATTTCTACTAAGGCAATAATAATTTGACAAGAAAGCAAGCACAAATTAGTTACTTGCAACAAAATTAGGTTTTTAAAGGTTCAGCGTTTACACGTAGTGTCAAGCGTGGCCAGAAATAATATAAAGATAACCTGGAGAAACGTAACTAATATATAGTAGTCTTCTGTGTTTTCAAATTGATGTACTTTCCATACAAACATTGCGAATTTTCTCAGCCCTTCGCTCGCCAACACCCAGTGGTAGTTTAAGGTCGCTACTCTTGAAGCTAAACGAAAGACATACCTCCACATTCACTGAAGCAGTCATTCCAATACGCAGTTCCGCCACCTGGTGGTTGATCGGTTTCAAAACACCAAGGGAAATCGCTTTTCCCCGTATTTTGGCAAGTATAACCTGTAAAACCGTAACTAGGATGGTCGTCCCAAGACCAGCAAGGCTTGTCGGCAGTGGTTGTTGTCTTGGTACCGACGTAGTCATTTCTGCAGTTATCGTCGAAATAATAACATTCAGACGGAGAGCTATGATGACATGCTGTAAAAATAGGTAATACATGAAAAATATTTGTTGAATTGGAAAATTTAAATATATCCTTCAACGCGACACTAATCGATTCATAACAAAACAGAAAAAATGTTTATATATTTCTTTTTAGCAGTAAAGATTTGCGCCGTAACGCTTTAGCAATATACAATTGGTTTGGATTTGAGAGTTTATTGTATAACTATTTGTAAATCTGAAGTATCATTTTCGTTAAATAGCACTAAGATTACTAAACTAACCGACATCTTTCTGTTATAAGCATTGACTGTGTAGGTCATACATGATCATAGGTATAAAGGGGAATTTTCCCCTGACCTGTAAAGAACGTCCCTTGCTGCCGCGCCGGTGCTCCTGACAGGTGCCCGAACTCCACCCACCATCCCCTGGTAAGACCGAAAGTGCCGAACCCTCCTCTCTTTTGACTGGTTGGTACCACCTAGGCCGACCCCTTCCCCGGCAGACTGGCGATTCCGCTGGAACCTCGGACCTTGAGCATGTATAGTGAAGATACAGTTACTATCTCGGTTTACTATTTCAATACACTTATCTAAGTTGTTGAACCTAACCTTACGTATATATTAAAGAAATGATATGAATCATAGCTTTGATAGTTTGTCCGAGAACCAAATATTTAGATTAAGACAAGAACGGCGATGCTATCTATAAGATTTCATAAGCAATCATGGATAAAGCACTGGAGTCTTTTGCTTTTGTCCCCCAGGCCGAAATTGGTTAATTTTGAAGGTACAGCGACAATGTTGGTGCCATTTAACTCAACTCACGAGTTGGCCCAGCATGCCCTTTTTTAATTCAGATTAAAAACAATTTTTTACTCATTTTTGGTCTCCCAGTGGTAGCCCTGTTATTCAAAAATTTCGAAAAAAATTCTTGATAAATGCATATATATTAAGCGTTATTCTAAGCCTAAGCCTTTAAATATTGATATGATTGCATTAATCTTGCATTGCGCTTCTATTTATATACAAAATTATGCATTTATCGAGAAAATTTTTAGAAATTTCTATTTACTAAAGGGCACTAAAAGGACCTAAAAATCTAAAACATTTTATTTTATATCAGGACAAAATGGATATATTCTGAACCAGTTTGTCGAGCTTAGTTGAATGGTTCCACATATATCGCTTTATTTTCCAAATTGACTGAGAGTTAAGGCTTTGCATTGGTGAAACGATTTTGATACTGTGACATTCAAAATTATAAACAGAAATGTAAACTCGAAAAATAAGACCAATTCACCTTACTCTTGTGGCACCTGCGAAAAACTTATTAATTTACTTGTCGATTTGAAAACCCTGAAATTTTCCACGTTTGTTAAAATAGAAATTTCAACAACATTGAGCAGCTTAAAATTACCTTGTCTCATTCAGCAGGAGCTAAAAATGACTTAAATTTCTGTCTCGCACACACAACATTTGTTAATTAGTTTTCAGCTAGCTATCGTTTGGCTCAAAGCGTAAATTGGTGTAGCTATCACCTCGTGCTATGCAAAAATGACTGACAGTGCCACTGGACGAACTGAGAAACTTGTTATGGCGTAAATTCACATCTCAAAATAGGGTTATCTAAATCTTCACGATCAACAACAATGGTTCAAATTCTGTTTGTAAATGTGCAGATATAAACATTTAAAGTTGGCCCCGAAAAGGTGACGTGGACCTAGTGCTTAACTGTTAATATAGTTAGTTTCATTTTTGAACACGATGCCTTTGATTGCTAAATTTTTAGTGTTTCCAGCTTGAAGTTACATTATGTGTATAAAGATAAAAATATCAGATTATGTCTGGATATAACGTATAGGTAGGCGGATTTCAAAAATAGTTTAGAACTCAGCATAGCTTTAAGCTGGCAAATCTTTATTGATTTCCTGTGTTAAAACAAAACCAAGTACGCGGACAATTTGGGATAAGAGAGTTAACGAGTATCAAAATTTATTTAACAAATGATGTATATATAAATCAGGCGTAAGACCATCCGGACGTAGTCTGAAGCAGAGCTGAGGCTGTACCAGAGCTGGAATATAACTACCAGGCCAAGTGCATTCACTTTTGCGATCTGGTCGTAGGGACAACTCTGCTTCCGAGCGCTAATAATTGATCGCGATTGGAGGACTCCAACTAGTCGATTCATAAAAGAGCTGAACGTTGACCAAACTTTGTTAGAAAATTTTGACGTGAAACAAAATTTGTCGTGCTATATTTTTGAAGGTTTTTAGTCACAGCATAGAATCCAATGTAGCATATGATTTCTGTCTTGCACCCAAAATATTTGTTAATTAGTTTTCAACTAGATATCTATTGGCTCAAAGCGTAATGTTTTTTGTAGCTATGACTATCGACCCTACACTTATGGATATCGTATCTTATACCTATCAATCCACAAACTCATTCGAAATATTTCATTGCCTAAGCAAGTAATTTAGCTAGTAAATATATGTTAAAATGTTATTGCCTAGATTATTTTGTCATACAACTAATAGTTGTAGCACAGCTATCGCGCGTTAAGCGGTTTGCACGCACGGTTACGAGAAGTTCAGATGGGAGCGTTAGCACGAGTTTGCACGAGCTAAATAACACAATCGTGCGTACAAATCTCTTAACGCACGCCTAGCTGTGCTACAACCACCTTGTAATACAGCTAATTTAGCTAAACGTGCATTAACGCATTTCGATGCACGGCTTTAACTATATAAGCTGTGTTACAATTGCGCTTTAAGAATGTCATGCTCTCGAATGCAAGGACAATAATATGCTTAAATTATGTTTATAACAGCAATCGGTTATCACTTCATAACTGATTCTGGATCAACAAGAAACGCTCGCTACTGTGAACCCAAAGAAGATGTATTGTTGAAGGTAAAAACATTTTAGCCAATGACAGAGCCAAAAATTTAAACAAAGAATCACAGGTAGCCAATGACGAAGATATGGTATGATTGGAATCGTAGTGTTACGAACAATTATGAGCAATGCCAAGATGTTGAGATTCATTACCTAGTTTAAGTAGGTAAGAACGTCGTTTCAAGTTGCTTATATGCACTGTTTTCTTCCATTCAGTGAGCGAAATTCCTGACAAAAATGTCAGCTCAAACTGCATATTAAACAGGCCCGAACGAGTTCATTCCCTTCAAGTACTATATTGTCTATGCTCTAAGTCAGTCAGTTTTCCTCATTTTCGTATCTACTCAAGTTTCATTGTATTGCACAGCTAAAATGGCACATTAAGTTGCCAATGGTACATTCGTGTATTGCCCCAGAAACTTTAATTCGTGTAATGGATGCAATGTTAGACTTTTCGGCTGGTAAATCAGTCGATATAGTCAAATGCCGTAATGCAGGATCATTTGTGAATGAGGTATCAAAACCCTTCATCACCAAACGCACGAAGTTTGAATTTACCTTATCGCAGTAGTTTGAGAAAATTTGGTTATTAACGCCCGGGCATGATGACTTTGATGTATTTAAAATTTCGAGCATTTTTGCCTGAAATGGACGCTAAAGTATGTGTTTTTAACATCTCTGAAGCATTAATGAGAAACATTGTTTCAAGATGCTGGATATTTGCTTACAAATATGGAGCTTTGACAGACACCAATTCGTTCCAGCTGTGACCTGTGTACGTTGAACCGCTGAAATGCTATTCTTGCTACTTGACCACTTCATTTAATTGGACAATTCTGAATTGACCCGTTGCGACCTGGCTCTCAATAGGTCGATGACAATATGATAATCTTGAATCATTCGCTTCTTACGTGGATGAGCAGTGATCCCGTAATCCCAGGAATACTAGACAACGTCGCGTTAAAACCCTTAGTTAAACTTCAATTATTTCATGGCAAAATGTGTAAGTCGAAGTTTTCTTGCCAGAATCTTACTATTGAAATATAGTAACAAGTATCAATATTTATGTATCGATTTTTAGAAAGTAGAAGTAGTTGTAAGAGCATTAAACTGCAGATATAAATATTGAACCACCTAAGAATAGCTTACGCAGACAAGTTGGCGCGATTCCAGTCCACGTTCTGTTGGCGAGGCACGTTCTTGTTTTAGTACTTCCTCGAACTGTGTAGTCCGATACGCAGCTATCATACGTCGCTGTTGTAGTGTTGAGAAAAGTTGCAGTGTAGCTAATACCATCCCCGTTTATTATGGATGGAAGTGGATCACATGCTGAAACATGTATAGTCTGTCGAGAAACAACATTATGTTGAGTTTGCTATAAATGTTTGAAATGTATTTTTATAAAAATGGTCATAGAAGTTTGCAATGTTTATGCGGCGTTCACGTTATAATGTCCCCGCTGTTTGGAACTTTTGACCCCCTGTAGTCACGACCCTACCGTATAGACAGTCAGGGTGACACCCATACTGTAAATCAAATGCCGCGGGTGTACGACACACCCTTAGCTACTAAATTTTTTTCTAGACAGTGTCGTACACACCCTTAGCTACCAATTTGGCGCGAATTAACTATAACGGACACCATCTGTAGCGAATGCGGTTTATTAGTCAACTGTCCTGTGAAGTTTTTCCTAAATTCTCGATATTTGTATCTAGCCCATATGAACATTGCTCAAATAATTCCGAACAGTGTCAATAAAACTGCCAGAAGACACGGTGTGCCTGACACTGTCGGCAAGTGGTAATACGCGTAACTAGCTACCGTTGAAAAACTATATTAAAAACATGGGGTGTCTAAGATACCCTGTTGTCAACAGTGTGTCTGACACTGTGTGGGGTACATAGGTTCCAAACGTTGGGGACATTATAACGTGAACGCCGCATTAGTCGATATATGGCTGCAACACTGTACCAGTTTACTATGCACTATCAATTTTAGGATTCTAACTATTGTAACGACATATTTAGAAGTAGATAGAAAATAGGCGTTTTACCCCCCTCCCGGAGGAGGTTGGGGTGATGAGTCATGTGTTGGAGACGGTGGGTGGATATATGTATATGTGTGTAGGTATATATGTCTAGCATACATGTATAAATATGTGAACTTTATATATAAAGATATATGCAAATAAATACATACACACATAAACATACATATAACTTTAAATTGATCTGAGATAGATGTTGGCTTGCTATACGTATACTTATGTACACGGAAAAACATGTATTTAATATATATATAGCATACATATATGTATATTGCAAGTCTGGTGATAGATACAAACGTTTCGGCCGTACCACGGGCCTCATAAGGCGGCTATAGGCTACCGCTACGTTTTGTTTTTCTTTATTGAGAAAATGACATACATAATAATACAGATGAAGTATAATATATACATACACACACAACAGATAAAGCATAAATATCTTTATTTATTGTCTTTTAGCACCATATTGATGCACCAATTGATATTTTCGTCGCCGCGCATGAATTGGGCGGCCGTAGACGAATGAATGCTGTTATGACTACATTGCCTTCTGTTACAACGCACAATATGTAGCCTGGCTCACATGACCATCCTCGATATCCAACGACTTTGTTGAATACCGTTTCGTAGATATTTGCCTTGTAATCGTTGATGAGACGTGAATTTCTACTGGCAACGTTACCAGTATGACCATGTACAAAGTGTTTACTGAAGTAGAGAAACATGACAGACTGTTCTCGATGAATGAAAGTGTAAACTGATTTAATAAATTGAAATACACTGGTATATATAAACATTTCATCCCTGCCAAAGGAATCATCAGATGGCTTTACACCGTATACACGGTATTGGCTACCATTATGTTTTTTTTCTTTTTACTTCAAATCAAACGTATAAGACAGCTTAATAATACCATCATAATAATCAACATACAACATAGGGTATGATAATGATAATTCATACAGTGACTGTTTAAAAGTGTTTTCGTTCTTCATTATAAATTCCACCGCCTTGATAATTGCTTGTCGTCGTCGTTGAACCTTGAGCAAATTTTCTTCCTCCTTTGATCGCCCGTCGATATAGTCGTGCGTACCTTGACATTGACGTCGAAACTCATCCACCCGGTTTTGCCAATAAGCAATTTCCTTCTGAAGATAAACGTTGCGCACGTATTGTTCCATACGCTTCACGAATATTGATTCCAATGTATCGTTGACGTAGCACTTTATCTAAATCGTACGTTGCGAGATGTTTCATAAATCTTGCTCCCAAATAGTGGCTGGTAAATGTGTAGCCACGATAAATACCAACCGATCTTACCAATATAAGTCCGTGTTGATATGGTATCGATAAGTTCATAAACAAATGTTCAAATACGTCGAATAGATAAACCATCTGTGCGTTCTATTTAAGACCTTTAGGTGGTTTCAATCAAATATATAAGTGTAGATTTGATGTTGTTTTATTGATCCATTGAATACCATAACCCTTTGCCGGGTTCCATTTTTCGCTTGATCCGTTTGCCCAATCGTCGAAGCATAATTGTTGATGAGTTTTCACACAATTTATATTTAATTATAAAACAATAGTTTCACCAACAATTGTGATAAATAATACACCACATAATGCAAGTTTGTGATCCATGATTGACTAAAACGTTTTCCAGAGCTATTTAAGACATTTTATTCCAAAATACTTCTTTATTTGAGTTAATGTTCAATTCAGCTGTAAATTCACCCATTGCAAAAATAACAATAGCCTTCTTCAACTCTTCTACAAAATCAATAGAAAGTCTCAATTGTCCATCTGGTGGGTTTGAAAGATAATTGCAGTCACTACTGTGATCTTTACTTAAATCGATACAAAATATTTGATAGCCTGCACCTTGTCTAAAGCCAACTTCTGTTAATCCCAAATTTTCTGTTCTGCTATTTAATGCATATAATGTATTATAAAATAACCTCATATCATTGCCAGCCTTACACGGTAAAGATATATTGCACGGGTATCTGCCATCGTTCATAAATACTGTAAAGCAATTCATATCTGGTAAACTCAACTTAAACAAGTTTGACTTTGGTGCACCAGCATATGCTTCTTGCGTTATACCCCAAATGTACATTCTACGGTGTAATGTTTCTTCAAAAAATGTCCAATCCACGTTTTGTAACCCTTTATTTACTGAAAGTGTTTGAACCTTGTATCGTATACTAGGAAATTTAACCCCACTACTATTTAGGATTTTATCTTAGTGTTAAAGAGCTTGTTTTGTTAGCCTTGCCTTTGGTATGTAAAGTTTAAAATCATTTATTCTAACTAAAAGTTTATTAGTTGGTTCATGCAACAAAATTAGTGACGGTGAGCTTCGAGTAAATTTAAACTCTAGTCTACTTTTCGGGGGTAGGTAGGTGGGTGTTAAATGTACGTCTGTATTGATAGGAAAGTAAAGTTCACATCTTTGTGACATTGAAGTCAACGCGTTCCTATAAAAAGAACCTACATTATCTTGTAGATCATCAAACATATACGTCTGATCGGGTTTGTAAAGACATCCTGCCAAATATTGTTTTCTTTGCTCTTCACTCATATGTAGCATGTATAAAATATATGTCATCCAAGGGTAATGCTTTTGGTTAAAGGTTATTGGTTCTCCATTAATTTTCAATTCAACTGAAGAAAAGAGTGCGTAGCTAATCATATTGCATGGTGTAAATTTAAGATTTGCTTCTTTAATCTCTTTCCCATCCCCTTTAAGTATTTGAAACTCAATATATGCAAATATTTCTGATATATGAACTAAATCAAAAACACTTTCCCCAATTTTAAAACGAAACGAATCATCCGTATCTATGCTTGGTAACGTTGTTTCAGATGGGACTTCCACCAGCTGTGTCGAGATGATCGATTGCTGAACGGGGTATTGATTCCCCTTCCAATTAAGATTTTCGACGCCGCATTCGTTTGCCATGTTTGCTTTTCTTCTTCTTACGATCCTTTTTAAGACTTATCTTCTTTATATTCTTTGTTACTACTGCATTAAGCTGTTTTGACAAATTGAAGCACAAAGGTAACGCCATCTTGACGTATGTTTAGCATATGCATTGATCCTTTTTAAGAACTTCACGAGAACAATAACCGAATGATAATTTTTGCTCCTTGAAAAAACTCCACGGGTTTGAATTCAGAGTCAAGCACTTCAAATCCAAGCACTTTAAACATACAGTTATTCAAGTCTAACGATATAGTATTTTTGGGTGCTGATATAACATGTAGAAATGGTTTGTATCTTCCATTCACTAGTCTATCTTTCACAAATGAACCCATAAGAAAGGTAGGTTTGTACCTTCCAAGATCCACACATTTATTCCCTGCGTGTCTACCATTTTTCAAATGAGGGTTTTCGAAGCCAAACAACTCCTGAATTTCGGAAAATAATTTTATTTCTGCGTTGTCTAGCAAATATACGCTAATCACATCACAGCATGGGTTGACAGTAAACTCAATGCTGGTACTGAACATGTTTAGATATGATAATAGATTATCAACTGTATAGTGTCCCTTTTCAACTTTAAATTGTTTCCAAGATTTGTTTGTAAAGTAGTCAATGGTACCTCCTTGTATGTTTACATACCTATCGGGAAGCTGTACATCCAATACTCTAACTCTGGTTGCACAAAATGCCGTTGGAAACTCAACAGCCGGTTCGCTCAAGTCACAAACAACTACAACTTCCATTATTGATGATAAGAGTTTATTGAAGCCTTTTAAGAATATTATACACTGTATTGCACAACAAATAAAAATCATTTGTATATTTACATCCGGTTACTACGACATTCCCACTACTGAAGATCAAAGCAACACCCTTACATAGGGTTAATTTCATGCTATTATGCAATTCGGTTTCATACATTACTGTGTAACTATACCTAAGTTGTTCATAAAGGTGTGTCAAATTGAGGGTAAACCCACTTCTTAGTAAACCAGCTACATTAACGACGTGTGGTTGAAGTACTGAAAAAGATTGATAACCCAATTTATGTAACGTATCCCTCACTGTATCTAATATAACTTTTCCTTCGCATTCTGACTTAATGCCAACCAATACCAACTTTCCATTTGAGAACAATAATACTGTACCTCTAGGTTTAAATTTCCAAACACCCCCTGTGAAACGAAACATATCATAATCAAAAGCATCAATTTCACATGATAAATATAATAAGTCAACGCTACATCCAACATTTGAAGTTATTGTCATATTAGTTATTTCGCTTCGTCTCGAATTTCCATCCAAAGTCCGCCCAAATTATTCGACTCCTTCCACTGAGAAACGCCTCTGCTTTTCGAGTCGTTGATGCTGATCCCAATACCCCAATACTGATCCCATTCTGACGCTTCCGCTATTAATGCGCTTTCCGTTCCGATTAATGCCGCTCGAACATGTAGTTGTTGTTGAAACTTTGCACGTAGTCCCGCTTTCATTATCAGCGCTGCATTGTCGTACTATTTCTCTGCATTGAAGTTTTTGATCTGACGACCCAATTTTTTCTGCTGTGACGGTTTGAAAGTCGCCATTATTGCTTTGCATGATTCCATGTCGTTGAAGTAACGCGCTTTCTCGCTTTGATACCACTGCTCCACACAATTGTATTTGACGCCGTTGATTGTTATCCATCCGACATTGAAGTTGCTGAACACGCTCCATCCCGATCGAAATAATACGAGTGGTGTGCCGTCGTTTGTAGTGCAATATTTAGTATGTTCCATTATTTAATAATACTGCTGTGTAACAATTATAAAACACGACCGTTCCTGATGAAAGCAAAACTAAGACTAATTAGATTTGAGGAATGCAAGCATTTATATAGTTGTTTGCTCGATTTTGATTGGTTAATGTCTTTTTAAGAATATAGTGTTCTTCATTTAGTCTTATGTTCCACAGCTCTACTCATTCGCCCCCTCCCAAATGCTGATAGGGGTACGCTGGCTTAATAGCGTTTCAAATTTGTCGGAGTCAAGAGGTCGAGGGGGTGAAAAGTTGACATCTGATACAAAGTACTTGACCAAATCAAATATGTTGGAACCAACAGTTTTATCTGGGTAAATCACTTGGTTGTTATCAAAAACCTTAAATCTTTTATACTGTTTAACATTAATTTAGCTTTATTTCGTAAATTTTTAGGAAACATCAGTGACAATTCGGGTTTTTCTCTTGTTTCATAAACAACTACTTCGTTTTTAACTGGTTCTTCATCTTGTAAGCCACCATTCTTCATAATATCCAACCAACGTACGGGTACCACCGCCATTTTACGTGCCATAATGTTTGTTGAAATAATTAATTAAATATTTTACAACAGTAGGTTTAAGCAACGTTTTCTTTCGTGAAGTCGAGTTGCGTTTACTTGCAATGCTTTTAAGAACTTTACGTTTTTTGTTTTCGTGTTTTGCACTATGTTATATGCAATCTCCGCAAATGCGTGAAGTAGAGATATAGGTGCAACTTTGATAACAGCTCAAACAACTTTAGAAGATGATCCACCAAGAAACTTTAACGCTGGTAAATTACGTTCAATATTTCGAGACATAATGCAAATTATATTATGAAGAAATCCTTTTTAAGAATATGCAAACAACTGTTCATCGTCAGGCAATAAATTCTGTCGTACCCTTAGTACACTCTCTGTAGCTGGTTTCAGATCAAGGAACAAATATCCAAACGGTTCTCTTGTTGCTTGTTCGAACGCGTTTGAGAGAAAGTTGGGTTTTGAAGGCCACATTTGCCTACCTAGCGTATGAATCATTGACTTATCTCGAAAGTTGGGGAATAAACCATATACTGAGCATTTCGTGTAATGGTTCGCATATACTTACCTTCATGGTATGAATTTTGGGTTACAAATATTGTACTCAGTTTGTTGTGTCTCATGCGGGAAAACGCTGCTGTAGCTGTTTGTCATTCGCAGCCTCAATCATTAAGTCGTCCGGTACACAGATTGTGTGCCCATTAGATGAGTGGAACTCTGTAGGTATGCCTTCATATAATTCTAAGTTTGGTATTTCTTTCATCATTTTGTTGTATACATCTTGAAATATACTGTAACAATACAAAATTTTATTCACTGATTGCTCAAATAATCCATGTTTCAATAATCGGTAGATCCATTGAGTTTTACCGCTACCTTTTTGACCATTTATAACGCACGTTAACGGTAATTCCAAAGGTAATAGTACGCTATCAGTATCACAACTTTGAACATCAACGTGAGAAACTGGTGGTAAATTTTGCGGTTGAGCTCTACAAGTTTTCTTATGTCTATGCAAATGCTGACGAGAAGTATAAGCACGATTGCAGCTGATACATATATGATCCATAATTATCATGGTTATATACATGATCAACCCTTTTTAAGAACTTTATACACCTATTTTGTACCCCTGTGTATCCCTATTCTGTACCCCTTTGCACCCCTACTCTATAGCTCTACGGGTACGGTTTGTACCCCTATTTTATACCCTGGGTAGCCTTATTATGTACCCCTGTACCCCGTCTTTGTACCCTACGTTTATGCTGTATGCCAAAATGTGTATCCCTATGTTTTAGCTCTATACCCCTATTTTGTATCCGCATGTGTCTATGTATGTATATCCATATGGGTACGTTTTATACCCCAAGATAGGTCGCAAAATGTATCCATGAATCCATTGATTTGGGGTATCCCAACCACTTTACTAAATATTCTGTGCCTTTTTTAGTCTTACGCTTTCGTATTATTTCCTCGATTATACATTTATCATCTGCAACATATACTTTTTAAGCTTCTGAGTATAAAACCTACCTAAAATGGTTTCATTATTTGCATCATTTATCTCATATACCGGAGGGTTGAATGGAAGTTGACTATTAACTGTAAATACTTCACGCGACCAAAGCTGATTGAAGCCACGCTCAAACGGTAAACGTTCTTTGCTTATTCGTACAACGTCTCCGAGTTGAAATTTATATCGAACATCAATGTCTTCAGCTGGGAAGAGCTTCTCTCGTATATCATCCTCATCATCCGCCGAAACTTTGGAGGGAATAAATCCATAACTATTTTCAGTGTTATTATATGTTTTCACTATACTTTGTAAATCATCTATATATCGCTTCGTGTTATTTGCTGTTAGAAACTTGTAAATTTTACTTTTTAGTGTACGTATAAAACGCTCCGCCATACTTGCCTTAGTCTCCTTATTCTTTGCGGTGTATACATTAATACCTTTACTTCTGCAATAGTCATAAACTAAGCTGTTAACAAACTCTTTACCGTTATCAGTTTGAAAGTTATCGGGTTTTGTTTCTGCAAACACTGATTTAAGAGCTGTTAGAATGGTATTTGCCGCTTTGTTCTTTACTGAAACCACCCATACAAACTTCGAAAAACAATCAATCACCACGAGTAAGTACCTGAACCCATCGTTGTGTTTTCCTAGACTGGACATATCTGCTAAATCTGCTTGAAATAAATCTCGTAATCCCTTGACTACTGTACGTCGATGTTTGAACCTAAGTCTTCGAGGTTTATGCAGAGTGTACGTCTTCTGACCACGTAGCCACTGCTGAACATCTGTTAGCTTAACACTAAGTTTCTGGTTTCGAGCTTCGCGGTACAACTTGGGTGCTGTAGAAAACCCAGCAACGTTGGTTGCATCATAATATATTGCTTTGAGTTTCTCATACATTGTGATATAATACACAAGCATTTGCCTCCTTTTAAGACCTGCATGTTTAACACCACTTAGGATGCGCATGCCTCTATCAGCTCTGAGTAAATCAACACGGACATTGAAGTTCACGATAATCGTTTATTGAAAAACCAACATAATACAACAAAACAATATGCACTTTATAATATCACATAACACTTCAAGTATACAGTACAACGAACAATACAACATACGTTCACACTACTGGATACCCAAATGTTCCTCCAAAAGATTTGTAACGTCAATATCCGTATGTCCATATGCGAATGACGATATTCCATCGTTCATAATAAACCGTTTATCATCATATGCTGATAGACTAGTCTTGTTTATGTCACTGTGTTCAATATATGTTTTGTTGATTGAATCATGTTCATTTGGTGTCGCGTTTTCTGTTTGTTGAATAGTGTATTCACATAGTTTTGATGCTTAATTACCTTTTTGACTACCACCCTCTTGACACCTTAGCCCGTTTCTTTTCCACATCCCCACATTTGCTGCTATACATCTTTGACCGTAAACCCACAAATTCTTCAGTAGGTGTCCCCGCCGTCTCATCCTTCATCTTACCCAAATCTTTTTTATTGACGGAAGAATGTTGGGGTGATCGATCGGATAATGGCTGGTATCGAAGTATCCTGCATTGCATGCCATGTCTTTATAAATGTCCTTCGTTTTGATTTCGTAATATAAAGAGTCTGTGTGGGTGAAAAGAAGTCGACATTCGTTTCCATATAACTCCTTCATGTAGTTGTAGTGAAATCCGTACATCAAAGACTTCGATAAATCGAGAACCGTGAACCCGACGTAAATTGGTTTGCAAAGTTTGACTGATTTTCGGTGCATTTTGACTACGACGAGATCTTCGTTGAAGATTGATGACATTGAATAACGAGGGTTCGCAACCATCTTTGTGTATTTCTTCTCATTTGTGACTAAATGAATGCTAACATATCCCCTAAAGCTCTCCATTGTCTTGCCAAACACTTCATTGTTTAAAAGTTTGTATAGGTCTTTTTCGAAGCCACTGCTAGCCGCTTTGCGCATCTCCGTGTTGAATGTGATGTACTGTTCCATCCACGCCCGTTGAAAAAAAGACACGGCCCGGTGTACCTTTGTGAGTTTCATTCCGAGACTGATGTATTGTTGTAGATTGCGAATGTAAACCGTATAATGTTCTTTGTTCTTGAGATTGGGGACCAACTTTGTGACAGCTGCATTTGATACGTTTAATGATTCCTTAATGTTCGTGCAATACGACGATAACATATCCTCCGTGACATTAAGACGTTCCGGTGCCAGTGGGTAATCGTTATGTATATCATGGAGTTCCTCGGGGTACTCCAAAGCAACCTCCAACACATATCCTGTATCGCCATTGGTATCGACCGTAGCCCAATTGATCGCATCAATATCCTCACCACTCAACCATTTTCATGTGTGACACGGTAACTTCTGCACCATCGACCATCCGTATAAATTGTTCGCTTCGAGGTACATAATGTATTTGTTGGGTTAGGTCTCATGATATCCATCGACGTATGGGTTATTCGCCTTTGAATATCGGTGTGATATTACGGATACCCCTCCACGAATCCCGTCTTCGAAGAACGCGTACATGTCTGCATCGCTGATCAAGTCGAACTTGACGCCGGTGTACTTGAGACATGCATCCCACGCGAAACTTGGAAGGGTAATGTAATGAACGGGGTCCAATTGATATTTGTCGAGTCCGAATCTTCGGAAATTTTCGAATACGTCGCACAATAGTAAAACATCCGTCTTGGGATAAACATCCCGATATTGTCCGACGTCCTTAATCTCCATCTCCTTCCATATTGTTTGCGCATGAATGTAGTCATTATCATTGATGTCATCACCGCTCAGTGACGAATGAAATGCTGATTGAGGGGGTAACTCTGTTTCATTGAATCGCTCGACACTGTCCATGTATTCGTATGGGTATACCCCTTTACGCACCATTAGATTCACTTTATCACCAAATGACTTTTTCATTGCCAAGAAAGCATCCATATCTTTTTTCTTTAAATTGTCTAAGCTCCGTACCAAACAATAATGGTTCTTGTATAGTAAAAGGTGCACGTATTTTTCATGTTGAGTGTTTGATATAAATAGGGGGTATATGACGCCATCGTCCTCTAAACTATAGACGTTAATCGCGATGTTATTCTGCCGTTCGAATCGAGGGATATCTTGAAGTGCGACCGGGTACGCAATTTCATCCATGTTGAGTTCGTGTTCAAACCCCATATAGTTGGTGACACGCTCCGGATGTTTCTTATAGTCGAACGGGTGTAGTGCCGCCAAGACTGACCAAATAAAGCACTTGTTGTTGTCATTTTGTATGTTGAGAATTGAGTGTTTGTTGCGGATGGACCCTGGAAGTTCTTTGTACGATGATCCGCGCAACGGTTAGTATGTGCTGATGTGAACATCTGCATGCTTGACATCTTCCAATATCCATCCGGACCCACGTGCCTCGAAATCTTCCAGTTTCTTTTGTATCTCGATGAAAACGCTTGTGATCTCAACTGTGACGTTTGACCCATGTAGAATCGTTCGCACTTTGTTGTTGAAATGCGCCGTCATCGTTGATCCATCGAGCTTGTGTAGTACACATTGAATACTGATCCACAATTTGATCGCACGGTGTCGTTGTTGGTGTACCAGCTTCTCCAATGTTGATCGCGTTTACTTGAGAAACGTTGAGAGGTTATTGACGATATGTTTGGGTACGATGTAGTAACTCCGAATGTACCCCTTGAGCGCTTTGATCCATTGATGTAACGTGACTGAGTGGGCTTCATCAATAACCCTTGATCGTTGCGTACATCCAATGATTTCGTTCGCCATCGCCATTAGATCATCAAGGTCAGCTTCAATGCGTCGTAAATGTGACCGGTTGATCTTCGCTTTCGACCTTTGACATCCGCTTCCTCGATATATGCAGCTTTCACAGAACCTTGCAGTTTTGTCTCTTACGTCCGTTTGTAAGAGACAAAAATCTCTTAAAGCTGGCTGTTTATTATTTTAGTTTCATATAGTTAGCTATAAGGCACTTTTGTCTCTTATAGTCAATGGTAAGATATTTTAATCTCTTACAGACAACTGTAAGATATTTGAGTCTCTTACAACTGTCTGTAAGAGATTTTTGTCTTTTAGAGCTAGACACAAGAGATAAAAGTCTTTAACGACTGGCCATACGAGATAAAAATATCTTAAAGACAGTTATAGCAGATTTTAGTTTGTAATACATTACAGTTAAAGACAAAAGTCTCTTAAAGCCAACCGCAAGAGACTTTAAAACCTTACATATTTGTAAGAAACATTTGTCTCTTATAGCTAGTTATAAAAGACAATAGTTTCGTGTAGATAGCCGAAAGAGACAAAAATCTGTTACGGCTAAGTGAAAGAGATTTAAGTCTGTTTTAGCTTTAGAGATTTGTGTCTGTTTCGGGCACTTGTGAGAGACAAAAGTCTCTTATGGCAAGCTGTAAGAGACAATTTCCAGTTTGATATTGGCGCCACCCTCTTTTCTTATATACGTGCGCCCTCCCGTTAAATATTTTTGCCCCCTCCAGTTTGATATTGGTGCCTCCTCCAGTTTGATATTGGTGCCCTCCTCCAGTTTGATATTAGTTCCCGTCAGGTTTCATATTAGTGCCCCTCCAGTTTGATATTGCTGCCCCCTCTAGTTTGATATTGGAGCCCGTAAAGTTTAATATTGATGCCTCCCTCCAGTTTGATATTGGCGGCCCCTCTAGTTTGATATTGGTGCCCCCTCCAATTTTATATTGGAGCCCCCTCCAGCTTGATATTAGTGCCCCCTCTCCAGTTTGATATCGGTGCCCCCTCCAGTCTGATATTGATGTCTCCTCCAGTTTAATATTGGTGTCAATTTTGACAATAGCGGTGGCTAATCAAAATACAGTATTGTGAACTTTACGTATATTCATTACCCAAGGGTATACCTGTTATCCACAGGTCCCGGTTACCCGCGTGCTCAACATTTCAGCCAGTACTCAGCCTACATTTATCGGTGCTCACGCACAGCTCTGATGTAGATACCTTTATTATAAATAGATTTTAGCTATCAGTCTAAATAGTTTAGAGTGGTTCCAATTTTAAAAATTTACTATGTTCAACCTAAAATGTAGGGTGTATATATTTTATTTACCGTACATATCAACAAAACGAAAGCTTTATTGTAAGAAGAGTTAAATAGTCATAAGATAAAATACAAATTCGTAAGTTATGTAAATTTTATATATTATAAATATACAGTGAAAAGACGGGATCTATAAGGCATTTAAATCTCTTTAATATAACCTACTCACTGCACCTTATATAGGCAACAAAGTTTTCGAAAAGGCATCAAATATATAGTTGTGCTGTCATATAAACTAGTTTTGAAGTAAGCTATTCCAATTCCAAGCTACCATTGGGGGTTTTAATACACTATATTCGAGAAGATACGTAAAATTTTAAATCAAACAGACAGCTATGTAGAAAAGGATAGCCTATACAATTTTGCTTTGCAGCAAAGATGCAAATCATATGATGATAATCAAATAATAAGATGCAAATCATATCATGTTTATGCGTTTAACTACTTTCGGTTATGTCTTAGCTAAAGCTATGACGCTGATGATCCAATCCGAATTTACAGCAGTCGTTTAGAATATATATTATATCTTCTCAATGTTAATATCAGTTAGTAGCGGATCCTGAAATTTCTGAGCAAGGGGATCGGTTTTGCAAAATTATTTCTGACTGGCGTGGCGGTTTGTTACTGAAACTTTTTATATTACTATTAACTATAGAGCAACTTTAATAAGAGCAATCGTTAAGAGCAACGCTCAATCTCATTTCCTCGAATGCAAATCACAGCTCAGTTTATCCTTGATTTATACTGCCTTGAGCGTCATTTTTTCCAAATAGCGCAACTTTATCTATATCCAGATGAGGTTAATCTCCAGCTAGCAGTGTTGAATTACGGCTAGATGTAGATATGTACCAAAAATTTTCCTTATTCAAAATTTTCAAAACTCGCGCTGTGCAATAAATTGTTGCATAACCTGCGTTTTCACTCAAGTTATTTTATTTTGCAGCGTTCACGGATAAATGTTTCCACTTTCTTCACATTGTAACCCGTATTATCATTTTTATACCTTTGTGGCAATAATACCGTTTACTGCTACAAAATTTGAAGCGCAACCTTGTTTAAAGCACAACCTTGTGTCAATGTTCAAGATTAATGCTACAATAAAATTAGCGAAATGTAGCACTAACCAAGACCGTTGCCACCAGACATGTAGTGATAATCTGTACATATACCACAGGCGTTGTAACTAATGCTAGGTGCATTCCAACGCTATCTGTAACATACATCATGCTAATTACTACTGCCATGGTAGCAATGGTAGCTACCTGTTATCAGGGTGTAGCTACCTGTTATCAGGGTGTAGATATAGCCATGCTTACGCTAAAACTTGAGTTAGATTAATATTTTTCCGGTTTCCGCGAGGATGGTTTAACAGACTCTGTATGATAGGCAAGGACAATAGGAATTCAAATTTATAAGTGAAAATTTAACTTTAAGTGAATAACTTTCGCATATAATTCTTTACAGTCGTGTGTACCGCTTAAAGTCCCATCATAGACATACACCGGCAATACTTCAGTAGATCTTCAGCAGTCAGTACTTCAGTAATAGATACACACCGGCAATACTTCAGTGACAAGGCTACGGTTATTTAAGTCATATTTTATAACCGAGGGGATCATTATTTCTTCTTCCAATGATTAAAAAACAAAAAATCTGAAATTTAAAATCACAAATTTTATGAAAAATCATAACTTGAAGAACGATTTTACGTAGTAGGGCCCAACACTTGCCTTATGTAATGCATGCTACACAAATATAGTTGCATTTATTGTATTTAGCGGCCCCAAAAACCTATAGGCATGTTCGATTTACCTACATACATATATATTAGGAAAATGGCAAAATTTGACTATTTTTGGTGCCACAAATACCAAATGTTGCTCCGGCACCGTTCCACAAGGTTAACAAAACATCCAATGTGGTGTTGAAACAATGAAACCAACTTGTTTAACAAGCTAAATAACCCTATAATCCCATGATAGTTCACCCCCAACAAGTATAAAATTTTATAAAAATTTTGATGCGGACCTATGATACTGTGTAAATCACTTATCGTGTTCCTGTCACTTGATGCTTTGATTTGGAGTGTTCAATAAATAACTCTATTCAGCAGAGTGTCAAAGTATGGCAAGGATCTTTTCGCGAGCAATATATTGTTAGTGTCCCTACATGTCGAATGTACGTTACGTGTCTATATAACATATCCTAATTCATTCCACAGTAAAGACATACAAACAGTGATGCCTAAATCTATCGCCAGTGCTAAAAGCGGTTTATTAATATTATTTATTAGTTATTTATATGAAAATATATTTATTTCCAATAAATAGTACAATTTATGTTAAACACACAAAATATTAGCAAAATTCGTATGAACATATAGATGTATTAGCGCATGACTGAAATTAATGAAAATTTTTCTCGTAAACACATAATTATATTGTGTGCACTAATATTTATAACTATTGAGCAACTGTTGTAATTGTATTTAACAACTCTTTGTCGAGGTTCTATTGATATTATTTGAGTGCGAAGCATTAGAGATCTTACATTACGTTGCAATTAAACAGCGACTCTCCGCTACTACTGCCAAACACTGGAAATTGTCGTATATGAGTTATGTTACGCGGAAAAGAAATCAATTCGAGTAAATCATAAAATTGATGTCACAAATTCATCTGGAAGATTTGCAATCTTAAATTTAGTAATAGCTTTATTCCATCAACCGAATGGTTTCGAGGATAACCACAATGATAATTGAAGTTTAATAAACCGATTAATAAAATATAAAAAGTGTAACAGAAAAATTAGGATTTGAAAAAAGCTGAAACCGTAAAGAATAAAAGACAACATGAAAAATAAAATTTTGGTTCTATTTTGATAGTAATTTCTTCGTCATTTTTACGATATATTTTAGAATCACAATATGAGATGCATATCGGGGCGTACAATACATGTGGAAAAACAGCTTAGGTAGGGGTCCTGGCTGCCTCCCAACATGCGTTACACTTTGTCTATACATTATGTGGGATGTGGGGTTCAAGCTAAAGCTAAGGCTTAATAGTTTTAGTACATCGACAATGGAATAGTATGTATTTCACATACGCCCCTAAAAGTCACATTGGAAGTTATGACGGATTATATAAATAACTAGTTCGCCATTTGTTTTGATAGCCATTTATACCGCATGTAGTGTGTGCTCGTAATATATGTTTCAAATTCCAAAGCTCCACAACGATTCGTTAAATGCAGCTGCCAATTTTTGAAAAAGGGTCAGATATTTAATGTTCGCAAATAATATTTTGTAAAGGCAATGGTCACATTTTAAAGTTTTACATGTTGCTATTTCGTCTACTCACATAAATTTAAATCGTGTCAATTTTTCCCGTCGCATAATCGCATGATGTTTTGTCAGTCTAAGCCTAAGGCTCAGGATTAGCCTAAGCCTAAGCCAAATTGTAACCCTAAGTCTAGTCCTAATGTTCAGCCTGGGCTTACAATTATACGTCCAATTTTTGCCAATGGTACTCATGTAGACATTTAACAGTCCGTTATAGGCAAAACTTGATATGATCCCATAATTTTGCGTTTGTTTAGGCATCAGGTGGTGTATAAGATTATGTAGCAGGCTTATTGTTCATGAATGCGTATTAATGATAAGCCATCAAGAACAAATATATTTTGTTAGTGACGTGAATTTTTCATAACGCGTGGTTTTCGCAGACGCGAGTTGACAGTAACGCAGTAACCGATCTACGACAGGAGCGGAAGTTTACCCAATAATGTCGGCTAAGGCCATATTTATATTCATTCCGATTCAATCCCATCCGATCCCATCCCGTTTGATATTAAAGCGTCCTCTATTTTTATATGGTATCAATATCAAACTGGTAGAGGAAGCCACCAGTATCAAACTGTAGAGGCAACCAAATATCAAACTGGAGGGGGCACAAATATCAAACTGGAGGGGGCACCAATATTAAACTGTAGGGGGCACCACTATCAACATGGAGAGTAGCAAAACGTCAAACTGGAAATTGACTCCTACAGCTTGTAACAAGAGACTTTTGTCTCTTATAAATGCCCTAAACAGACACAAATCTCTAACAGTGAGGCAAAACAGACTTAAATATATTTCATTTAGCCGTAACAGATTTTGTCTCTTTCGGTTAGCTGCAAGAAACTATTGTCTTTTATCTTTTATAACCAGCTATAAGGGACAAATGTCTCTTACAGTAATCTGTTAGGTTTTGAGGTCTCTTACGGTTGGCTTTAAGAGACTTTTGTCTTTAACAGCAGTGTATTACAAACTAAAATCTGGCATAACTGTCCTTAAGATATTTTTATCTCGTATGGCCAGTCATTAAAGACTTTCGTCTCTTGTGGCCAGCTCTAAAAGAAAAACATTTCTTACAGACAGCTGTGAGAGACTAAAATATCTTACAGTTGTCTGTAAGAGATTAGAATATCTTACAATTGACTATAAGAGACAAAAATGCCTTATAGCTATTATATGAAACTAAAATATTATACAGCCAGCCTTAAGAGATTTTTGTCTTTTACGGACGGCCGTAAAAGAGAAAACTGCCCGGTTCTTGCACGCATTTTTCTGTGAAAGCTGCAATAGTTGCTGTTGATTGCGGTTGTTTTTCCACCGCTAGTGATTGATCCACCACCAATGCTTTGTGATACTTTGAGACACGACGACTGTGATTGTCCTTTCTGGTGAATTTTTTGCCACAATGAACACAACTAATTGCCATTTCGACGTGAATTGATTGTTTATGTCGTCCCATATGATCAAGACGCGTAAAGTTGATACCAAATATATCGCATACGAATACCATGATTGCTTTTAAGAAATTAGCTTATTAATACTGTGTTAATACTAAGTACTGAAACAGAGAGCTCGATAATATAGACGACCGTTCTGAACCAACGCAAACGAAAGAATGACAAAATACTGCGTATACATGGGTTTATATATCACCCGACAAAACCAGACGCTGGTAGGTATGCAATAGGAAATAGAGAAGTTTTTTTACCACCAGTACAGATATGTCGAAACTACATGTGCCTCCTCTCTCAATCAAAATACTGCTATTCTGCGAACATTCTGAAAATAATCCGCAACCCCGATAGATGTGTTGCCCAGTCGAAAACAATGCTAAGCCATTACAGTGGTGTTAAAAAATC
Organism: Trileptium ribeirensis; assembly: GCA_030248225.1. NCBI lineage: Eukaryota > Metazoa > Nematoda > Enoplea > Enoplida > Thoracostomopsidae > Trileptium > Trileptium ribeirensis. Next base: position 26,425 of record JASANE010017610.1, read on the forward strand.
GTAGTATACCCTACGCGTATGTTAAAATATCGTAAACAACACTAGACCCCAAAACTTGCGTTCTCTGTGGAAAATAACGCACCGCCCCGACGGATGTGTTACCCAGCCGAAAACAATATTAAACCATTTCAGTAGTGTTAAAATACAGAAAATGACACTATACCCCTACGCGTGTGTTAAAATATCGAAAACAACACTATTCCCTTGTGTTCCCAGTCGAAAATATTTCACCACCCTAACAATTGTGTTTCCTTGTCGAAAATAGCGTACCACCCTTAAAGACGTGTTAAATTGTCGAAAACGCTATTATGCCCTTACGGGTGTGTTAAATTGCTCAAACCACTATCATACCCTAACGGATGTGTTAAAACGACGAAAGCACTATTACTCCTCTACGGGTATGTTAAAACACCTAAAACACTATTACGCCTCTACGGAAAAATGGGGAAAGCATATTACACCCCTACAAATGTGTTAAAACACCGAAATCAGTATCACACCCTTACGGATGTGTCGTAAACCACATTTTCTGAAAAGAATGTAACACCCTTACAAATGTGTCAAATAACTGGAAAACAATTATACCCCCAGGAGTGTGTCACAAATATCATTTTGCCGCCAAAAATATGAATAGAATGTAACACCCTTACAGTTGTGTCGAAAAGCCTAAAATAATATACCGCCATGATGGATATATAAAAAATGCTAAAAAAGTGAAATACCGTTACAGATGTGTCGAAAAATGTAAACCAATATGCCGTCCTTATGGCTGTGTTTACTAGCAGAAATTAACATACCACCCTTATGGATGTGTTTCTTAGTCGAAATGAATATACCACCATTCTGGATATGTCAAAAATCCGAAACTAATGTAACCACTTTGTGCTAGATAGCCTGAAACAATGACACAATTATGGATGTGTCTACGAGTTTACGTCAATGTAATATATTTACTAGTCTGTTGCTACAACACCCAAAATAATGTTTTGCCTAGTGGAAATTAACACACCACCCTTCAAAGCGCACTAAAAGCCGAACACTATTACCATATAATACTGTGAAAAACATTGTTGGAAAGCAGCAAAAAGCCGCAACTGTGATAATACCTCGAGATATGCGCTATTGGGTAAGTGTCTGTAAGGAAAACTCGCATTGTGAAAGTTATCTGTTAATGTTAAACCTACTTTAAAAGAAACTTATACAAGCTAAACAGACTAATATCCCATCGACAATTTGAAAACCTGTCTGCACCGAAATGTCACATAAACAAAACATAGCGGATCTATGTCCGCGAAATCTATATACGAACGAAATTCATCAACTACAAGTATTGTATTTTTCCCAATTCTATATTATCCACCTAAAATATCAAGTTTACCGCGGTTATATGTGTTGAAAGTTGTGCAAAAATTTATCAAAAACAAAATCTCTTAAAGTAGTTTTTGAGGCATCCATCGGGTAGATCTCATCCCCAGGATCATTTTGATACCTTTGAAATTTCTCTAAGTTCATTTTTGAGCGAGTTATAACCATTTATGTAAATCAGATATTCCCATATTTTATGCCTAAAACATGTTTACGTAGAAAGAACACTGGTAAATTTAATATTTATAGTTAAATGTTTATACAAATATATACTGTAAAAACAAATACACACAAAATGTTTACGCAGACATATAAACATATATAAACATACTTACAAACACATAAACATGTACAAACACACGGGCATAAAAACACACAAGCTATATCTATACATACATTCATATATTAATATATATGTATATTTATATATTAATATGTATAAAAATACTAATCCAGATTTTTATATATGAGCTGCTTATATAGGTTATCACATATATACATAAAACCAGTGCCCAACCCTCACATGACTTATCATCCCAACCTCCTCCGGGAGGGGGGTAAAACTCCCATTTTCTATCTACTGTTAGAAGTTAGAGCGACCATTTAATGGTTGAATGATTAGCTTCAAATCAGCATAATGCGTGAGTCCACTTTAGATGGGTACAGCAAGGCTGGTCTTTTGTGCAAATCACGAATTGATTCATGCAAAAGTTCGTGTTTGCATTTTTGCCATTGGTAGTCGCTTTTTTTGGTGAACGCGAACTTAGACTTTGTGATGTACAAGTGTAATTTGCGTTCGCGCAAATTTGTCCATTTCGCATGTTTGTCCGCCTTCATGAAATGACATTTTGAATGAGACAGCAAGGTTCAAAGTCTATTTGTGTATTATAGAATGCGAGAAAATCGCGATTGGTAATCGCGTTTTTAGTTATACGCGGTCAGCAAAATGCGATGCAAAACTATAAAATTTGACCGCGAACAGCGCATACGCGTTGCTGTATCGCAAATCGTGTGCGCGTACATAAGGGAAATTTGTGATTCGTGCGCCTTCATCGCTTTCACTATCGTGAACTAACTTGACAAAAGAACAACCCAAGTATGCTCACCTAAAGGGCCTCGCGCATAATATTGTTCAAATTATACGGATGTTGCAGTCGTGGGCTTTAGAAAATTAGCCGCGAACAATTTTCAACCTATTTATTACTTTACTATAATTATGTGTTATGCTTAATTAAAATCAGGAATAATTGATGAAAATATAATCTTAGTTGCTGGGGCTTAGCTTATTGCAGATTTTCGTTAAGGTGGGGTAGCAAATGACAGGTTAGTGCTCGACATCATGTCGACTTCTGTTTACGACTTTGAAACAGGATCAGGATGTCAGAAACATTTAAAATGTTTACTTTTCGAAGCTTTGACTAAAGCTCGAGCTTTGGGGTTATGCAGAGTTCTGTAATCCAATTATTGCAGTTTTGAGGGCATTGATTCATTCACCGATGTGTATTAAGTTATTGATGAATTTTAGTAAAAGGAACTAGAGGTTTCTGACACCTTTAACGTAACATGAACATAAATTTAATATAGGCTCTCGGGTAATCGATACTCGTGTCACAGAAATGGAAGCGAAACTCGCTCAAATTTTGAACTAAATTTGCCACAAAACTGGACTATCATTTCACTAGAATGACATTAAAAAACGACCCTAGATAAAGTCTTCAAGAATCTTATGATGTCATAAATTAGAGATTTCAACGTACCTGCGGTTTGGTACAAGTTACACACAAAATCCTGAATAGAACTTTTAAGAGATAAATTTTTAATGACGATTCAGCAGCTCTTGCTCACGAACGGAAGCTCGTGCAATCAAATGTACATTCATGTACTGGCGGAACCTAAGTAGCATTGTATTGTGCTACAGTAAAATTGGTTAATTGATTCGACACATGTTCTTGTTGCAAATAATATAATATTGTTAACATAACGTGAAATGGTAAAAAATGATTTACCATTAGATATAGGACGATGGGTAGGGTTACAAATGCATATATACACACAGATCCCTAGAACACATCAGAGGAAACATTTTGAGCCATCGGTAAAACCGATGAGGCATTCCGGTACTGAGTTATGCCGATTAAAACAACATCATGAACTATGTGATCATAATTAAATGATACAATGCCCTATTACCTACGGTACTTTGGAATTTCAACCCGCCTATCTTTCTTGCTAATGCCACATTAGTAGGGGCCACCAGGATGGATCGAATCCGAAGAATTTCAGAACATAAGATACAGCGGGCTGAATCTCTCAAAAATTTATAGCATATTGAGACACAAGTTTTTCACATGTTGAGAACGGTCGTGCAACTGACTATCTGTTGCATAACCTGATTATCTATTCCAATTTTGAATGAATTTTTGGCAATTTAAACCCTATCTTTGCCGATTTCAGCAACTACCTACTTAAAAATGTCACACGATTTACATATGAAATTCATTCCAGACAGTTCTTCGTTGTTACGTAATCGTAAGCATGTTTATTGTTAATACGCTTTCATATTATATATGTATGTATGTTAATTCTACAAACACTGGAATTTGCAATTATTAAATGCGAGAGAATTTTAGCTGATTTAATGTTTAAAGGTACACTATAAATAGTCAGTTGCTCGATCGTTCTCAACATGTGAAATCTCATGTCTCAATATGCTATAAATTTTTGGGACATTCAGCCCGCTGTGCTTATCTTCTGATTCGATAAAACCTGAAATTTTTGGGACATTCAGCCCGCTGTGCTTATCTTCTGATTCGATCAAACCTGGTAACACTTACTAATGTAGTGAAAGCAAGAAACATAGGCGGGTTGAAATTCGAAACAACCGCAGGCAGTAGTGCTTTGTATCATTTAATAAAGATCACATAGCTAGTGCAAATAATTCCAGATGTAGCTTTTAATCGTCATAACTCAGTAGCGGATGACCATATCGTTTTTACCAATGACTCAAAATGTTTCCCCTGATATGTTCTAGTGATTTCGGTGCATATAGGCATTGTTAAATCTACACATCGTCCTATTTCTACTGTTAAATCACCTCTTTTGCCATTTTACGTTATGTTAACTATATATATAATATTATTTGCACCACGAACATGTGTGGAATCAATTAACCAATTGCACTGAAGTCACTTCAAGTATAATTCCACTTAGGTTCTGCCTGTACGTGCTTATACACTTCACTGCACGAGCTTCCGTTCATGAACAACCGCTGCTGAAATCGTCATTAAAAATTCCAATCTAAAATGTTCGATTCATGATTTTCAGTATTACTTATTCGAAATTGCAGGTAGGTTGAAATCTCAAATTTATGATATCATAAGATACTAGAGAACCTTATCTTGTGTCAATTTTAATGTTTTTCTAGTGAAACAGGTAGTCTAGTTTTGTGGCAAATTTAGTTCAAAATTTGAGCGAATTTCACTTCCATTCCGGTGACACACGTATAGTTTACACCCGAGAGCCGATATTAAATTTATGTTGGTGTTACGTTAAAGGTATCAGATACCTCTGGTGCCTGTCAATGAAAATCCATCAATAAATCAAGGCTAGGCCAGTTTGTGGAAACCGAGCTGGGCGACGTATCTAGTTTAATAGGCGATGTTGGTCATTAAAGCACAATTATTTATAATTCTAGCATTAACTTTGAGTGTTAACCATGCAATTCCCGACAGAATGCTTGGATACTTGCCGTTTATCTTCAAGTTGCATTAAAATACCCCAGAAATAATTTTTGAACCAGTTGTTGCTACCACAAATTACTAGATACGACCAACTGGTAGCTATGTCTGGAAGAATATTTGTACACTACATAGCACAGTAAGGCATACTGATATTTACTCAAACTGTCCCGATACCAGCACACGGGCGTTAAAGCTTAAGCTTATATTATGGTCTATTTTCCAAATCCCAATTCTTCTTATGCGAAAGCTTGTGATACAACTTCCCAAAGTGTTATGTTTGCCGGCCTTTGTCATAATTTTAGAGCGCCGCGCGACTATTAGCTATCATATATAAAAGGCGTGGTGCGGCTCGGACAATGTCACGACAGCAAGTCTACGCTAGCCGAGCGGGATATTATTGATGCTGCAAGCTGTGACAACATCCGTCCCAGTGCACACATCTTCAGGTAAATGACGCATTATGTAATAAAACATTAAGCGCATATGGCAGTCCGCCAGGACACTATGGTGTGTCCTATAAAGTAAGCCCAGAATGATCGGAATATCCAGATAGGTCTGCAGGAAAAAACGTAGAGCTAGCGCTATCTAAATTATCCAATGTGTCTAATTTGACAGTTGAACAATGCTATATCAACATATGCACAAACTATCGTAAACGAGCAGTGGTGCCTGAATGTTTTTCGTTTTCCTTCTGTTCTTTATAAAAGACATTTTCCAACAGCTAGTTGCTGATTTGCGTACTTCTGTAAAGTTTAGAGTCGTGTTTGAAAATATATTGCATGAACAACGTTCGCAGAGTTCGCATTAACTCATATTTTGTTTACTGTTTTAGGGATCAAACGAGTGGTACAAGTTTCCATAGTCCTTGCTTGTAAATCTTTTGTTACAAGCCGCGGTTAGGTGGGCACCCTGGCTAGGCACTCCAAATAGGGTCCAATTATCAGTCTGGATTCACCGGCAATTTCAGAAATGGCGTTAACTTCTAACTTGCTTTTTGATTTTACAAGGCAAGTCATTTTCATCGGTTGTTCTAGCTGGCAGGCTATACCTTCGTCCTATAATCTAGCTGGTTTATTTCGAGTATTTGCTGATTCACTTTAGAAACTCCAAAAGAGCAGCCGCTTCAATTGACCGGCAAGTTCTTTTAGGTCTTGCTTCATTTGGCAATCAAAATTCCTCTTTGCGGATTGATTAAATGTTGTTTTAAATCTATATTTGTTGGTATATTTTTCTGTGTTCTGTTTTATGGCTTCTTTAAAACTTAGGAAGCGCTAAAATTGTGCTTCGGTGACGTTTCTCTTTCCTCTGATTATATGATACTGTTGTTCAAGACGTCAAAAATACAAGCCATTCTGCTGTTATTGGAGCTTCTGAGACTAATATATATACGTTATTTCTGTATTTTGTAATTTGTGGAAAAATAAACGAGTTTTTATGGGTTTCATGCTAATACATTTATAAATATAAACATGGAAAGTTTTCATATGTTAAGCATGGGTTATACTAAAAATTCATCAATATTGAGTGAATGCTACACCACCGTGACAGACAGTACATTTACTTGAACACGCGCCAGAGGATGGTTTCCAAGATGCGTCACTAGATTCCGCCTCTACAGTGCAGGTTGCAATCTGATTTCCAAGTAAATTAAGTCCAGCGTCACAGCTAATCGTCGCTACTGTGTTTTCCGGAAGCATCATAGCTGTGTTAATTGCCGGTTGATCGTAGCTAACGCTTCCATTTTGTATCGGAATAGGATTGCATTCTGTAAAGTATATAGTTGTAGAGCGAACCATAGTGTTCAAACATTTGTGCACACAGTTATGATGAACTGAAACTAATTTCGTGAAACGAGTTTCAAGCGGTAATAACAACGTAGTTGTGTTAATTAATTGTTAAACAACACAAATTAATCTGTGAATCCAGACCTGGTTACGCTGCAACTGACTTTTAAAATAGTCAGCTATGCATTGATATATATTTTAATGCACATACTATTCTACAAAAAACACGTTATCACTGCCTGCTGAATTCTGGAAAACCCATGTTTTGTGTGAAGGTGAATATGATAACCAAACGAAAAGTGCAATGATAGACCTGGCTGGATTCGACTCAGAGCTTCTAGCTGTCAAGACCAGACGGCTACTACAAGGGCCCCGGTCAACTCAGTTTATTGCGTCGCTATGCAAGCTAGAACCGTTTAAGTACACTGTGAAACTTATAAGTGAAACTGTGTTCAGCACACGGTAGACGCAGCTGAACCATGATTTTGTGCATTTTCTGCTTAAAGCTCAAATTCTCCATGAATCCAGTAAGTTCAGTGGTTTCGTACACAAGTTTCACCCGTACGGTCCGGGTTCGATCCCTGGCACAGGCTTGAGTTTGTCAAACATTACCGATACACAAATTAATTCGGGCATGAAAGGGTTATGGGTGTGCCCCGTGCAATTCTTCGAGATAAACAACAAGCACTTCATCGTATAAGAATAAGGACCACTTCAATACTTGAATTTATATATAAAGGAATGTCGTATTCTTCTACAAAAATTTTCTAATGTACTCTCGGTGTAACTAGTTGTCTATTTTATCACAAACGTATATTTTCAATATTAAATTTAATTCACTAAACTTAAATATGAGAGTCCTAAAGACGGACGTATTTACTCGACATTATCGTGAAACTTTATTTACAAGTACGAAGACACTAGTTGCAATGATAAAAGCTTCCAGAGCATCCGTAGCTGCCGAATCTGAATTTGTATAAGTCTCACAAATAATTCACCTAATGTAGATACATAGGCAAAAATAAGTTGTCCACCCAACTAGGGAAACGTCGCGCATTTAAAACATCTGGTCCAAATTATTTTTTGTTAGAGTTGGTAGGTTGATAAAATGTAGGTTACTGGCTAGCGGACATTCTTATTATCGTCATACAATCCATCAATTATTCTGGCCAAATCCAAGTTGCCATGTTAATGCAACGATACTTCAGGCATGTCCGCTGCGGCCACCATAGAAGGTTCGCAGTGAAAACAGCAGACTGTCGCAATGATTGATCCCAGTGCCAATCATTGTGATTATAGCATTCACTGCTACATAATCGAAGTATGTGTTATACACGAGACGCTGCTGCGCTATGCAACTTCCAAACGCAGTGCCCGTACGATCCTGGCTATCGGAACGTGAAGGGTGGACCTAAATATTCGATTTTGGACCACTTTTGCGATCAGATCCAAGAAGCAACGGAACTTAGCAAGTCGCAGGAGCGCTTCACGGGCATGTTCGGATTCCGCAGGACGGGTTGGGTCTGTGACATGCTCAAAAGCTAATGAGATCATACTGCTATTCGCCATCATAGTCTGCTCTGGAAGTTTAATCGACTATATCGCTGGAGATATTCGATAACAATTTTAGTGAAAAATTTATATCCATGGCCCACACCCGTATTCGACAATCCCTGGACATTGAACATTGGATGTCTTAGCTCTCTTCAGCTACGAAGCCCCGTGAGATGTTCCCTGAATTTTCGTCTTCGTTGCGCCATTGGAACTCTCTCATACAAATTTCATTAATGCTGTCGTACTCGTTGATTTGCCAGCAAAACCTGATGAGGCTTATGACCTTCCGGCGCGAACCCTGAGCGCGGTTCGTTCTCGTTTCAAACCTTGTTGCGCATATCGCTGCATATATCATCAATCAATGGCGGGACATGAAGAGTTTTCAACAATCATTTATTGACATGCGAATCAGTTACACCTTCAGCACGGGTTTACATTATACGATAGTACATTCAGTAGCGTACACAGATATAAGTAATGAACATTGTACAATCGATACAATATAAGTACGTATTTGACGCAAGTAAATAAGGTCGAACCAAATTAAAAGGCATAGCCTTTCTAATCGAACGTACGTAACCGAAAGCAAGATCAAAAATGTTTAGCTTTCACGAATGATCCAAGACAACGGCTGCGTTTACCTTAATAAAGCGGGACAACAATCCGAATACTCGGCGATTCAGGCTAATATGGCGCGAGAGACTAACTGACCAGTTAATACTAATTGGTCTTTTCCAGGTAAGCTCAAGGCTAACAGAAAATTATTAACGCACATACATGAGAGCAAATGAGGATACGCACTAGATTAGCGTACATGCTCTGCGATCATAAAGAAAACACGAATTATACGGAGTAATTCGATTGCTTATGCTATCCTACGACGACTACTCTACTATGCATTTAAAATACGCCAAAGCACAAATCACATAATTCTATATATTAATAGCATACAATATTCAATTAGCTTTATACAATAATCAATATTTCAAGAGAGCACAGTACGTTACGGTTCATTAAAAGATCGGTATAACGTAATTCAGTGACATAACCATAACACAACAGTAAGTATGTGATTTCTTATTTTTTGTCAGCAATGTTTCTTAGAATTTTAAAGACTTCGAATATCTATTTTCAGATCAGTTAATATATGATTTCCTATCTAATATAGCTGTTAAATAATTCTGAAATCTATTAATTCCACGGCCTCAATCGCTCAACCATATGTTCTCCATGGGGTCAGAGTTGGTCGCTCCCAAACTATATTTTATAATACACGCGCTCTATATACAAGAAAAATTTGAACGGCGCATTTGCTAGATCTCTTTTATTTGAGCATAACCTATCGTTTGCCAGTTCATCGGGCCTTAAATACATAGTTTGACTGCCACAACTTGATGTATAGGCAAACATCAACTAATAAACGGATTAGTATGGAGCACGGATGCATCTACCTGGTAGGGAGAGAGTAAACAGCGCGGCGTGGATATGACGTTCACGATTGACAATTTAGATAGGGGTGCGAATGATCCGCTTGGCAGCATCATCCCTGCTCGACATCGCTTATGTAACGATTAAGTTTATATGGATACGTAAAAATATATTTTACAACTTTCAGCATAAGCTCATGTCGCATGTCTCTTGCTTTCAGCCGGTTTGTAGTGTTACACTCGTGAACCATTGCTACCCCAGAGGGGCGCTGTCCATGAGCTTAAATCATGTCGAAGTCCTGGTAATAATGGATGGGGACCGGCCTCCTATTCTTAAGGATTCCGCAAAAATCATGGATGTTAATGTTTTCACAATTTTATCACAACACTTGTACACTACGACTAGATTTCCGAACAGGGGGAACTTAACATTCAATTCGCTCGTTTGGTACAACTGTTTATACACACAGTTGTAAAAGCTAGATCACTAAACTGGGTATACTTTAAAGTCTCCACGCGACTTAGAACATACAATAATTTAACGGGACTACCTCCCGCTTCGTCTTTACTGGAACGTGGCATCTTGTACAACCTAGGAAGTACTTTAATTAATGTACCTAACTTAACAGCGTTTCACATCCTAATATCTCAACACACAAATAAAGTCCTAATACCCTTCTGTTCCAAAAGAACATGGTTAAAAACGTGTAAAAATTGTAAGACAGTATATGACCAGAAACTCACAGGTCTTCATGGTTCAAACGTACCGACTCGACTAGGGCTTAGTTCTTGACGATTCAACGACGACGTCGCAGTGTCTCATCATAAAAATCAATGTTTTTTACCGCCATTTAAATGTCTTTGTCCGACTGACCCAGACATATATACAGATAGTACCGCCTGATAGGATCAACACTATTGTAGAACCCAGGGGTTTAATTTGGACAATTTCATGTCAACTTAATTCGTTTTTCTAAAAGTTAAAATTTAATAGATTTAAATTTGTATATGTACTACGGAGAAAGTTTTTTCTTACCAAATTGCGAATTATTCGAAGGAAAAGTACAACGGAAAATTTTTCTGATAAATACTGTGACCCTAGTAAATCTGATATTTTGATGCTAATATAAGTCAAGACAACAAGTGGTTCGATTCAAGACTACACATAGTGCCCCACATCAAGCCCGTTCCTTATACTCTATTTTTCGCAGCTGATGCCGTGCCTCATCCTTGTCAACCAAAATCAGCTTATTTCCTACCGAGAGTGTACCAAAATCTCCTAAACATCGAAGTTCATTAGCCTTAGAAATTTGTATCTTAATAATCATAATAATTTCTAGGTTGACGAGAGTACTATATATAAATTTTGCATCCGACTCCGCAGCGAAGAATTTTGGCACTACCGCTAAGAGAAACGGTAGGCCGGCCGTGCAGAATATATGTAAGGGTCAATAAAATATGGCGCGCCTTGTCCTGTGTGTATATTACATAAACTTAAAACTAATATTCTTAAGTTTTCTCTATCGATAACAAGGAAATGACAGCTAGGTTCACGAGTAGGCACTACCGGTGCAATGACCCTCTGTGGGGCTGTCGCCAACTTGTGCAACATTCACAGAAAGTTGTGTGCAGTCACTGCACATCGTGACCGGGATTGCTCTAACCATTGTTACGAAGTTTGTGAGTATAGTTATAATTATTGTTACGCAGTTTGTGGCAATGGTCACAACCGTTGGGACTCAGTTATATGCAACTAAACTTAAGATGGCACCGCCGACCTTCTTATTTTGTTTTTCTGTAAAAAATTTAGTTACCCAACATTTTTTAGTCGGTCCAAAAACCTAGTTATTGTTCGCGAATATTACATTTGCTCGGAAACAAAATTATGTCGGATTTGAATTAAAAAGGCTGTTGTTCGCGAACACAATTGGTGAATAATAGCTCCGTTTTGTTTATGATGCCACAGTTACATTAAATTTGCTCTCGAAAAGAAACTTAGGTTAGCTGGGTCATGTTAAGTTTAGTCGCCCATTAGTTGCAATGGTCATAACCATTGTTACACAGACAGTGACGACAGCTATAAACACTGTTACACAGTTTGTTCCGTGGTAATAACCACTGTTACATAATTTTAACCCCTGCCCCATGCCCTGAACTTGAGGTTACGTCATACAAACCATAGTTCATAGCTACAGAATTTATACAGCGTAACTTAATGGACAGAATTTAGTTGCTATTTTGCACAAAGGAATGCTTCTAAGTTTCTTCCCAGTTGTACGATCGCTTTGTGGCGGTGATGATCGATCCATAGCCATTGTCATGTGGTTTTTTACTTAGAGAAATCGCGTTAAGACATCCCGATAAAGTTAAGAAATTCGTTAAATAAGTTAAACATTTTAACTTGATGGAGCTTATGGAAATTGGGGATAGCCCCCAAAGCGGTTCATTGCTTCGGCAGTGGTCCACTCTCTAGTTCAACCGTAGTATCCCTTATTTTCGAGTGAAGATTAATTAAGTATATAACTTGCAAGCCTAAGTAAATTGCACATATTACGAATTAATAGTTTAATTAGATTTTTGCGGACAAGCTCCTAGAGTGTTTCCGCACTGGGCTGCCAATTGTTACGACCGTGCGATGATCCTTCTTTGCGAAGTTGGATAGCAAAATTTGTGTATATGTTACACTTGTGAACCCGTAGACTCGCAGTAATCTTTAGAGCATTACTATAGGTTAAACTATTTGAGCACCGAGGTATGTTTATACGATCCTGTTAATAACGAAAATTAAAGGCCGAGGCAGCGCCTTCAACCCTCCCGTAAGAGTAAGAAAGAATCCCTTTGAAACTCTATAATGGAATCGATAAATATAATAGCAGATGAACCGACTACCACCCGCGAACATATATTAGGACGTGGATGACCCGAATTAGTATTTCCGACCTCAGTATTTTGGATTTTTTTATTCATCACTTGTGGTTTAGCCGTAGTTTTTCGTAGGAATTTAAAGTTTTTCGTAGGAATTGTTGGTTTAGCCGATTTAGCATTTTTCCCTGGATCCGGCTCGATCCACCGCCTTCTTGAAATTTACAAATTTCGCCGTCAAATTAAATTATCAATATTCCTAGTGTTGATGAGTTACAATTAATGTACACAACACGTAATAAATTTTAGTTGTAATTTTGTGTTAGGAAGATCTGAAAAGTTAGCAAATTCGGTCCCAGTCTTTTCCTGCCGGGACCTCTAAGCCGCTTAGGAAAGATCTTACCCCGCCTATTTTGAATCTATTCTAGCTCATGTTCGTATACAAGAAGATGCTAATTTCCGAATTTATTAAGGTTGCACATGAGTATAGATTTATAGACTAAAAATACACGTTTTGTAGTTAGTATTTCAAGGACAATTTTAGAGGGACCTGGAACTATGATTAGCTTGTTGTACATTGTATTAGGGAAAATATTTGTACCAACGGTATAGTTCATTCATACGTATGCGTGTAAAAAAGAAGACGTTAAGTTGTCGTACCCAAGCAAATGCTAGGAGTCGTACCCGTCGTAAACTCACAAACTTGCACCTATGTTAATGTACATTCTTGCTCATATTGTACCTATATTGATTGTTCGATGATACCCTTGCTGATTTATTATAATTTGTTGTATTATATCCTATTTGTTGTTTTCACCGTATCAATATTCGCGTATCGTGTACCATAGCCTTTGATTAGGATGAGCAAAATCAAACCTAAAATCCCCACTGTGTACGCCTTGTTCCACATACCCGAATTTACCCCCTGTTTTGCCGCCTTTAGTTTACCTGAACCTGTTGTTTAATCGGAGTACCCTAGTAGTAGCACTGAGTGAGTAGTTACTCGAATGGCGCTTCGATAACCAACAGATTATCGCACCGTGTTACATATGTTTTCCCTCCCGTTTCCGAGTAAGGTAAGCGCAGCTGTCGTTCTCAAGCTTAATTCACGCCGTAATTTGAGATTCAGCTGTGATAATTCCGTGAAAAAGGCGATGACTCCGACATGCCCAATAGTTATCCCTCCGATTCTTTGATAGCGTACCGCACTGTTGTTTATCGATTGTATTATCTCGTACGATACACTCATGTCTATATACGATTTTGACTTATCAATAAATACTAAATCAAAGTCCATACTGTCCGCGTGTTTTTACTGACTATTGTAGCGAAACGTACTTAACGGGTTTGAAATCCGTCACCTCTATCCCACGCTCAGGTTTGACATGCAGAAGAAGCAAGCCTTAGCGTGACTCGCCGATTCCTATTCATTAATATTATTATTAAGTGAGTAGGACTTGTGCAACCTAAAAAGGAAATTTTTACCCGAAAACAAACTTTCGCTGAACGTCTCAAAATAAAAACTACGCGATCCGACAGTAACGTCTAGGGATTTGTCGAACCTTAGTGGGGCCACTTCTAAATAAATTAATCGTTCAGGAAAGAAAAAAATCAATCAATCCGCATACTTAACACTCTTCCACGTGGAACGATGATAGCGAATAGTGGTATGGTCTTTTTGGCCTGTGAGCAGGTGACGGAACCAAGCTCCCTAGGGACCTCAAAGGCAGTACCACTTAGGCTACGAGCGCAACCCGTCCGGCAGGATCAGAACATACCTTCTAGAGCGCTTCTGCGGCATGCTAAGCTCTGTAGTCTCTTGGGTCTGACCTCAAAAAAGAAAAAAATGAACCCCTTTGGCCCGCCCTCGAGGTTACCGGGGTCGTATGGGCATTACGTTTTAGAAGCGCGTAATGCAGCAGCGTCACGTCCGTTACAACAGTTTTGATTTTCTGTAGGTACTTAAAAATTCATTCATTTCGGGCGGTCATCAGAGGCGTTCATTTCATTTAAAAAATATTCATCATCATATTTGAAATTCATCACTTCAAATAGGATACTCAACAATAAACGGAATTCTTTGTGTATTTAGTACAAAATGCGTAAAGCTTTGCCAAAAAAATCATCGGTGTGTTTACGCTGCGCACACCCTGTCGACATATACGTACATTTCTGTACTACGGCAAAGAAGCTATGAAAAGAAAAATTAGGTTGTAAATGAAATTCTTGTCGCACTCTAATTTATAAATAGGGCTTAAATTTATATATATCTTGACATCTTCGAAATAAATTTATCAATACACAACTTCAAAATGAAGTCAAATAATTTTCTGCTGGCAACGGCTTTAAAATGATAAGCGACGAAATTGCATTTCCAAATATACCGGAACTAATCCTGCAAATTGCTTCATTGGCGGTGATCAAATGTAATTGCAATGTTAATCGAATATTATTTTAGCGTGGCGAACTATGGTGTTTAAAATTACACGTTCCCAAGGGAGTCGACCTATCACAACGACGCCTACCTATTCGCTTATCCTATGCATTGGTTGCTAGGTCAATAGTATACATCGTTTGTTTAACATCCGCACAAGCAGAGCATTATGCTTCTGCTATAAGCCGGAATTGCACGTCTACATGAGGGAAAAACGCTGCATTACATTACAATTTCTACGCGCAATGGTTTTACGTTTGCTAGCGCATTGCTTGAAATCTGGCTCCTGCATCACTAAATTTTATAACTCGTACTTCTGCTATAAACCGGAATTGCACGTCTACATGAGGGAAAAACGCTGCATTACATTACAATTTTTACGCGCAATGGTTTTACGTTTGCTAGCGCATTGCTTGAAATTTGGCTCCTGCATCACTAAATTTTATAACTCGTACTTTTTAACAACAATAAACGTTTATAATTGTGCCGTTTAGGTTCGGCATTGCATAGTTATCTAAATGATATTGCAACAGAAACAAAAACATTTAATATCACATTTCGAGAAATTTTAGATTTATTGGTGCTGACATGCAGCTATGTACAAGCAAGGAAAACTTGGAGTGCCAGTATTTGCAATTTGATACATTTGGCGCGACAGCTTTGGTATCGTACGTTATCACTAGAACCCTCACAGAACTATGCATGATTTCGTTATTTAAATTCAATGCTACATTTTTGATAATTTAGCTATTATAAAGGTTTAAGAGATCATTGAAAACAATGACATGATTCATTTGAATGTATTTGTGAACTACTACCCTTGTTGAAATGGTGCTGTATTACCTGTGACAGTGCCCCCATGGACCATGCCTGATTTAATGATTTTCAATCTAATGCTATATTTTTATTGTTTTTGTTTTGCATTTTTTGTTACACTTGCTATTATAAATGGTTTGGAGCATGGATGATAGAGACATTCATTTCATTGGAGAGTATTCCACCCCCTTTGATTATACACACTTGAACCATGCATGATTTTGTGGTTTTCGATATATCGCCATTATTTGTTAATTAAATTAAGTTAAAACCGCAAAAATAAAATAAAAAGGAATATAAAAATTTGTTATTAAGTAACAACATATGCATACATTACGCAACAGTGGTAATGACCATTGCCACAAACTCGTATAACAATCATTAGATAAATGCCACAAACTGTGTAACAATGGTTAGGGGTATAGTTGTCACCGTGTGCAGTGACTACACGCAAATCTCTGTGAGTGCTGAATTACACTAGCCCAGCCGCATTTTAACGCTTAGCCTAGTTAACTGGTTACTAATTGTTTGTACGTCAGAACCCACCTTCTCAAGGGCAATCATTTTACTTATCGCACCACTTATCATCGCTACAAAGAGTATGGTTCTTCTGTAGGTGTGGGACCCACCTAAGCCAAGCGTCATCGGTATCTAAATTCATTTGCGGTTCACCCATGCACACATTTTCAATGCTTCACTCCTTTGAAAACTGTAAATTTAATTATAAATTACTAATGCATAATCTCGAGAATGTTTAGGAGGCATGGGTGCAAGGGCCAGAAAATATTTTAACTAGCTGTTATTAAATTAGAAATTACAATCATATGACAATGATAATCTGCAAGCCATTGGTGCCGCTTCCTAAATGAGCAAACTTATTCATGAAAGCATCCAAACGATCCATCAGTGACCGATTTATTTCTAAGAGAAATTTAGATAAAAACTCATCCTCAAGTAACAATACGTATCTGAACAGCTGGATACAACGGTCTTTTGAACGAGGTGAAGTTTCTATTCGTTTGGTAACTTAAATAATATAAGTAATCGGCTGATCGGTTTAAAGCCGATTTCGTTGCTCAACTGTGAAATACGGCGTGGAAAATTTGATTTTCTCGAAATTGTGCCAGCCTTTCTATTTGAAAATTTGCACAAAGGCTGGAGTCGACATATAATTATTATTTCTGAGGAATGGGTTAACAGTCCCGCGCAAAACCGGCCCGTCGGCTCAAAACCGCGGGATCCGATGTAAATTAAAACTAAAATTTATAAACAAATTTTGCCTTTGCAAACTTTTTGACTAAATTTACCAACACTAATAAATGCTGCAGTCGCAGCGTTGGCGTATCAAAGTTTAGCATTGATGACTGTAAATAACTGAAAGCAAAAAGAGATGATAGAGAGAAAGAAACTTGCTATAAAATTGAGAAAAATCTACTCACGAAAATGCCCATATGTAATAACGGTACGCAGCCGCATGTCGTAACTTCATAACACCATGCCAATGCGACGCCGAATGTCATAAAGGGTGGACCATAATGTTTGCAAATCCGATACTTTTCTCTGTCAGACCCAAGAAGCTATGGAGCTTAGCAAGGCCGCTGTCGCCTTTCACGAGGTGTGTTCGGACCCCGCACGATTGGTTGCACACGTGTCTAGTATTTGGTAATACTACTGAGGTCCCCGGGAGGTTGGCACCGACAATTGGTCACACGTCATAATGCTCATCCTATGTTCTATATCCTGGGTATCGTTTTTCGTAGGAATTTAAAGTTTTTCGTAGGAATTGTTGGTTTAGCCGATTTAGCATTTTTCCCTGGATCCGGCTCGATCCACCGCCTTCTTGAAATTTACAAATTTCGCCGTCAAATTAAATTATCAATATTCCTAGTGTTGATGAGTTACAATTAATGTACACAACACGTAATAAATTTTAGTTGTAATTTTGTGTTAGGAAGATCTGAAAAGTTAGCAAATTCGGTCCCAGTCTTTTCCTGCCGGGACCTCTAAGCCGCTTAGGAAAGATCTTACCCCGCCTATTTTGAATCTATTCTAGCTCATGTTCGTATACAAGAAGATGCTAATTTCCGAATTTATTAAGGTTGCACATGAGTATAGATTTATAGACTAAAAATACACGTTTTGTAGTTAGTATTTCAAGGACAATTTTAGAGGGACCTGGAACTATGATTAGCTTGTTGTACATTGTATTAGGGAAAATATTTGTACCAACGGTATAGTTCATTCATACGTATGCGTGTAAAAAAGAAGACGTTAAGTTGTCGTACCCAAGCAAATGCTAGGAGTCGTACCCGTCGTAAACTCACAAACTTGCACCTATGTTAATGTACATTCTTGCTCATATTGTACCTATATTGATTGTTCGATGATACCCTTGCTGATTTATTATAATTTGTTGTATTATATCCTATTTGTTGTTTTCACCGTATCAATATTCGCGTATCGTGTACCATAGCCTTTGATTAGGATGAGCAAAATCAAACCTAAAATCCCCACTGTGTACGCCTTGTTCCACATACCCGAATTTACCCCCTGTTTTGCCGCCTTTAGTTTACCTGAACCTGTTGTTTATCCCGAGTACCGTAGTAGTAGCACTGAGTGAGTAGTTACTCGAATGGCGCTTCGATAACCAACAGATTATCGCACCGTGTTACATATGTTTTCCCTCCCGTTTCCGAGTAAGGTAAGCGCAGCTGTCGTTCTCAAGCTTAATTCACGCCGTAATTTGAGATTCAGCTGTGATAATTCCGTGAAAAAGGCGATGACTCCGACATGCCCAATAGTTATCCCTCCTATTTTCTATAGTAATACCTACTGTTGTTTTATTTATTTTATTATCTCGTACGATACACTCATGTCTATATACGATTTTGACTTATCAATAAATACTAAATCAAAGTCCATACTGTCTGCGTGTTTTTACTGACTATTGTAGCGAAACGTACTTAACGGTTTGAAATCCGTCACCTCTATCCCACGCTCAGGTTTGACATGCAGAAGAAGCAAGCCTTAGCGTGACTCGCCGATTCTATTCATTAATATTATTATTAAAGTGAGTAGGACTTGTGCAACCTAAAAGGAAATTTTTACCCGAAAACAAACTTCCGCTGAACGTCTCAAAATAAAAACTACGCGATCCGACAGTAACGTCTAGGGATTTGTCGAACCTTAGTGGGGCCACTTCTAAATAAATTAATCGTTCAGGAAAGAAAAAAATCAATCAATCCGCATACTTAACACTCTTCCACGTGGAACGATGATAGCGAATAGTGGTATGGTCTTTTTGGCCTGTGAGCAGGTGACGGAACCAAGCTCCCTAGGGACCTCAAAGGCAGTACCACTTAGGCTACGAGCGCAACCCGTCCGGCAGGATCAGAACGTACCTTCTAGAGCGCTTCTGCGGCATGCTAAGCTCTGTAGTCCTTGGGTCTCGACCTCAAAAAAGTAAAAAAATGAACCCCTTTGGCCCGCCCTCGAGGTTACCGGGGGCGTATGGGCATTACGTTTTAGAAGCGCGTAATGCAGCAGCGTCACGTCCGTTACAACAGTTTTGATTTTCTGTAGGTACTTAAAAATTCATTCATTTCGGGCGGTCATCAAGAGGCGTTCATTTCATTTAAAAAATATTCATCATCATATTTGAAATTCATCACTTCAAATAGGATACTCAACAATAAACGGAATTCTTTGTGTATTTAGTACAAAATGCGTAAAGCTTTGCCAAAAAAATCATCGGTGTGTTTACGCTGCGCACACCCTGTCGACATATACGTACATTTCTGTACTACGGCAAAGAAGCTATGAAAAGAAAAATTAGGTTGTAAATGAAATTCTTGTCGCACTCTAATTTATAAATAGGGCTTAAATTTATATATATCTTGACATCTTCGAAATAAATTTATCAATACACAACTTCAAAATGAAGTCAAATGATCTTCTGCTGGCAACGGCTTTAAAATGATAAGCGACGAAATTGCATTTCCAAATATACCGGAACTAATCCTGCAAATTGCTTCATTGGCGGTGATCAAATGTAATTGCAATGTTAATCGAATATTATTTTAGCGTGGCGAACTATGGTGTTTAAAATTACACGTTCCCAAGGTAGTCGACCTATCACAACGACGCCTACCTATTCGCTTATCCTATGCATTGGTTGCTAGGTCAATAGTATACATCGTTTGTTTAACATCCGGCAGAAGCAGAGCATTATGCTTTTGCTATAAGCCGGAATTGCACGTCTACATGAGGAAAAACGCTGCATTACATTACAATTTTTACGTGCGCAACGGTTTTACGTTTGCTAGCGCATTGCTTGAAATCTGGCTCCTGCATCACTAAATTTTATAACTCGTACTTCTGCTATAAACCGGAATTGCACGTCTACATGAGGGAAAAACGCTGCATTACATTACAATTTTTACGCGCAATGGTTTTACGTTTGCTAGCGCATTGCTTGAAATTTGGCTGCATCACTAAATTTTATAACTCGTACTTTTTAACAACAATAAACGTTTATAATTGTGCCGTTTAGGTTCGGCATTGCATAGTTATCTAAATGATATTGCAACAGAAACAAAAACATTTAATATCACATTTTGAGAAATTTTAGATTTATTGGTGCTCACATGCAGCTATGTACAAGCAAGGAAAAATTGGTACGTTAGTATTTGCAATTTGATACATTCGGGCTACAGCTTTGGTATCGTACGTTATAACTAGAACCCTCATAGAGAAAATGCATGATTTCTTTGTTATTTAAATTCAATGCTACATATTTTGATAATTTAGCTATTATAAAGGTTTAAGAGATCATCTAAAACAATGACATGATTCATTTGAATGTATTCTGTGAAGTTATACCCTTGTTGAAATGGTGCTGTATTACCTGTGACAGTGCCCACTTGGACCATGCCTGATTTAATGATTTTCAATCTAATGCTATATTTTTATTGTTTTTGTTTTGCATTTTTTGTTACACTTGCTATTATAAATGGTTTGGAGCATGGATGATAGAGACATTCATTTCATTGAAGAGTATTTGACCCCCTTTGATTATACACACTTGAACCATGCATGATTTTGTGGTTTTCGATATATCGCCATTATTTGTTAATTAAATTAAGTTAAAACCGCAAAAATAAAATCAAAAGGAAATATAAAAATTTGTTATTAAGTAACAACATATGTATACATTACGCAACAGTGGTAATGACCATTGCCACAAACTCGTATAACAATCATTAGATAAATGCCACAAACTGTGTAACAATGGTTAGGGGTATAGTTGTCACCGTGTGCAGTGACTACACGCAAATCTCGTGAGTGCTGAATTACACTAGCCCAGCCGCATTTTAACGCTTAGCCGAGTTAACTGGTTACTTAATTGTTCGTACGTCAGAACTCCACCTTCTCGGAAGGGAAATTCATTTTACTTATCGAACCACTTATCATCGCTACAAAGAGTATGGTTCTTCTGTAGGTGTGGGATCCACCGAAGCCAAGCGTCATCGGTATCTAAATTCATTTGCGGTTCACCCATGCACACATTTTCAATGCTTCACTCCTTTGAAAACTGAAAATTTAATTATAAATTACTAATGCATAATCTCGAGAATGTTTAGGAGGCATGGGTGCAAGGGCCAGTAAATATTTTAACTAGCTGCTATTAAACTAGAAAGTACCAATCATATGACAATGATAATCTGCAAGCCATTGGTGTTGCTTCCGAAATGAGCAAACTTATTCATGAAAGTATCCAAACCATCCTTTAGGGAGCGATTCATTTCTTAAGAGAAATTTAGATAAAAACTCATCCTCAAGTAACAATACGTATCTGAACAGCTGGATACAACGGTCTTTTGAACTAGGTGAAGTTTCTATTCGTTTGGGAACTTAAATAATATATACAATCGGCTAATCGTATTAAAGCCGATTTCGTTGCTCAAACTGTGAAATACGGCGTGGAAAATTTGATTTTCTCGAAATTGTGCCAAGCTTTCTATTTGAAAATTTGCACAAAGGCTGGAGTCGACATATAATTATTATTTCTGAGGAATGGGTTAACAGTCCCGCGCAGAAATGGCTCGTCGTGGCTCAAAACCGCGGATCCTATGTAAATTAAAACTAAAATTTATAAACAAATTTTGCCTTTGCAAAGTTTTTGACTAAATTTACCAATACTTATAAATGCTGCAATCGAAGCGTTGGCGTATCAAAGTTAAGCATTGATGACTGGGTAAATAACTGAAAGCAAAAAGAGATGATAGAGAAAAGAAACTGCTATAAAATTGAGAAAAATCTACTCACTAAAATGCCCATATCGTAATAACGGTACGCAGCCGCATGTCGTAACTTCATAACACCATGCCAATGCCACGCCGAATGTCATAAAGGGTGGACCATAACGTCTGCAAATCCGAGACTTTTCTCTGTCAGACCCAAGAAGCTATGGAGCTTAGCAAGGCCGCTGTCGCCTTTCACGAGGTGTGTTCGGACCCGCACGATTGGTTGCACACGTGTCTAGTATTTGGTAATACTACTGAGGTCCCCGGGAGGTTGGCACTGCCAATTGGTCACACGTCATAATGCTC
>JASANE010017611.1:0-12482 GCA_030248225.1 Trileptium ribeirensis
AAAACATCCGAAGCATGGTATCCCGCTGCTCATCTTCCATGTCGGGAAAAGCACGATCACACAACTTCTGCAACTCCAAACCGTACATTGCTACTGGATCATTTGCTCCTTGTTGTCGTGTGCACAGTCCTGACAATGATTTCTCAGGACGGCGGGACGACGAGAATAAAAAGCGTAAGTTGGCTACTAATCCTAAGAAACTTTGGCGTTTTCCCGGTGGAAGGCCCTCGAAGGCCTCCCTTGCCGGTCCACGCAGGAGTGCTGGAACGCAAATTATTTTGCGACGATCGTCCCAACCATTGGCGTTGGCGAGACGATTATACGTCCGAACCCAGGCCTCGAAATCCTGGCCTCTCGGTTTTCCATCAAAGGTCGGCATGTCTCTCAATGGGATCATTGGCGGGCCAGCTGGTTGGGTGGTCAAATGATGTAGAATAGCATTGGCTGTATTCGTATCCAATCCAGGTGACTCGGATGTTTCTCCTCTACGCAGTTGTCCAGGGGGTCGGGGCGGGCGTGTGAGCGGTCGCTCACCAGTACTGGTCACATGTCGGGGTCTGGTGCGTATGTTGTCCTCCATATGTCCGTCAGTCATAGCGAAAAAGTCACCATTGTCCAGGTCTCCATTATGACTACCATTGGAGTCCATGTTTACAATCGAGCTTGTCTAGCAGCGACAGAAATGGGTGTATGGGTTAGGTCAATCACAACTCAAGCAATAATCAGTAAGACGTATACGCCAATGACTAGAATCAACAAAAGTAAGATCCCAAAAGCGGTGTTATCGAAAGAGCGCGACAGCGGGGTTTCACAATGATTCTCAAATTTCTACGACAGACTAAGTCAAGCTATCGGTGCGGTCACTACAAATTATTTATAAGCGAAGAAACCCAACGATCGGCGTAGCTATACCACCAGCGATTATATGCAACCGACCAATTATTAAGAAACAAAAGATTACCACCAGCAAAATGTATTCACACTCCAAAGGCTAAAAGCAGTTTCAATCAATGTTACACAATACAATTGCGAATAAAATAAGTGGTTCACGTCAAACTATCCAAGTACCAAGAGACTATAAAATAATAACAAACAATTACAGTGTTCCGCGTGTCAGTTCCTTCGTGTTCCAGCACTATTCCAACAACCGCGTCGTCCAAACGAAATGTCCCGAATCAAGTCAATAACGTCGATACCCCAGCGTCCGTTGGCGATAGCGAAGATCCGACCCAAAAGGTGTAGTCGCCGGTAATCGAATGTCACCAGCACAAATAATGCGAGACGATAGTGACGAGGTGATGCACAATGCGTCCAATCGCCGATGGTCGATAACGACAGAGCAGCCGAGTATAGTTCCAGCCGATAGTGCCGAGAGTTCCGTCGTACAGTCAATACCAGGTCAAATGGCAAAAGTTCTAACTTTAGCGTTAGTCCGACGAGTACGTTCCAATACAAAATTGAGGACTATGTAGCCACGTTACGCGAGGATTCGACTATTGTCCGCGGCGTTACTCGGTTGGTAGCAATAAATAGGGCAAAATTCCGAATATTATACGTATCAGTGATAGTTAATTAGGTGATTAGATAATACCAAACGCAACCTGTTAATCTACGATCCTGAAAACAGTGCCCGTCACTATCCGCAAGTTAGGTCGGTTCAAACACCACCTCCATAGGAGCAGGGGGTGAGACTACAGTTCAGATATCTGGCGGCCAAACGTCTCAAGTTTAAAACAAACCAGGCACAAAACAACATAATTCATGCAATCATAAATCAAACATATGTACAAGAATTCGTCCGTGTATATTTGATTCCAGATCACAGGTACCTGGTAAAACACACCATGCGAGAGGTCCCTGCGAAACTAAAATTACACCCTATGAGAATCCTAATTGTAAAAATTTCTAAAGGTGCTACAAGCGGTTACTATCGTTACGGTCAATGTAATAAAATCAACGCCTCGCGGCTTACGGGTTGAAGGTAAAGTGTAGACTCACACCGTGGAGTTGGACGAAATTTTAGACGCCTCACGGCGTGGACCCCAACGATGTAATAACGGTGACGCAGCTGCATGGCGCAACTTCCTAACACCATGCCCATACGACCCCGGCTATCATAACCTCAAGGGCGGACCATACGTTTTACAGTTTAGACACTTTTCTTGGTCAGACCCAAGAAGTTACGGAGCTTAGCAGGCCGCAGGCGCGCTTCACGGGGTGTGTTCGGACCCCGCCCGATTGGTTGCGCACGTGTCTAGTATCCTGGTATGGTCACTGAGGTCCCCCTGGGAGGTTGACACCGAAACCTGCTCACAGGTCATAATGTCAAACCGATATTCCCTGTCCTAATCTAATGGAAGTTGTTTAGTCTAGCGTAACCTAAAGTAAAATAAGTTTGGTTTTGCACAGTAAATTTTGAGTTTCACTTGGTTTATCCTTAGCCGAACACTTTATTCTTTGCGGTCTATGTGGCCCCCACAGGGTTCCGACAGGCCCTGAAACGTTTAACGTCGGACTATCTATTTGGTAACGTGATAACTTAACGGTAGTAGTGGCGAGTAATAAAGTTTTCCTAATAAACGGTGTACTTTAGCAGAGTATGATAATTTTACGAGCGAGTTTAATAGATAATTCTGCGGACCTCTCTCGCTAGAATTCCGTCTCTATCGAAAACAAACAATGGTGGCGAACTGCACGTGTCAGGGCTTGGAATGCATTTTTGTGTCAAGCCGTGGCACGCGGAGTAGGCCCGTCCATCCGGACGCACTTATGGCGCTTGCACAGGAACAACACGAGACACAAGGAATAATTTTCAACGCTTTATTTTAAGATATGTACAGTACAGATCATATACGGGTAATAGGAGCATTATACAGTCGGAAACTTTTTAGGACGGTCGTACCCGTTCATTACCTCGTCCGTGTCTAGTCGGGGAGCGGGGCGGTGCGAGCGAACGCGTTCCCGGAAGTACCGGGCCAAAATCTATACCCGAGACGTTCAACGTTGAACGTTAACTAAGTCAGCTATCGCTCGGGTTATGTGTTCTGGCGTGCTTCGAAATTCGCTTCAAATAACGTGCGGCGTTATGCGGGGATAGGAGAAGATTCGTTTTAGAGCAGCCTCAGTACGGCCGACACAAACGATGCGCTGATGCGGTCACCAAAGTTACCGACCGACTTCAATAGAGAAGGAACATGAATCGGGGTACGAACCTAAACATAGTGTAACAGTGCCGGCAAGGGCAAGTTTATGCAAAAACAAAATCATTTAAGGTACATATCATTACATGGTTACCAGTAAAGAATCACCTAGGACGCCGACCGGCGGATTTTGAAGACCATGTCGTTACAGGCGAGGCACCAACATGATAGGCATAAGTATGAAAACTCTGTCCGGTTGGCGTTCTTGATCCTACGAATCCAGCCTACCGTCCCTAGCGACGTTCTTACAACGTTTCGCCCTCGTGACGGGTTGTGTGCTAATTGCTAATTGCTTTAGTCCCAGCATCTCCGGCAGTCCAAGCGGAAGCTCAGTTGTCCCGAGTCCTCAAAGTTCATTTATGGTTAGCTTGTAACGGCGGGTGTCGATTTTGGTGGTGGAGTAATAGTTGAGCTACGTAATATTGGTCGGGGACGTCGTTTCGACCACGTTAATTGGTCGTCCCTAGTCGCTTTTCATCAGCCTAGACAGGAGGGGCACGAACAAATGCCGTCTTGGGTGGTTTCTTAGGCGACCGATATCACTGATCTAGTCGTTTCAAGCGGGTGTTTGCGCCTATCTTATGGCCGGGACCGGGTTTGCACTGTGGTTGTGCATTTAGTCCTAGCGTATGGGGGACACGGGGCATTTCGCCCTCGGACGCGTCCGCGTCCCCTTTTTGGCTGTTGTTTCTTTGTTTGGTTCCTTGCTCTTTTCTTTTCCTTCGTTTCCTTTGTCGTTATTTTCTTTCCTAGCCTCTCTCTATCGCTCATCCTAAGTCCTTATTACACTGTACACATTGAAATTGTACAGTGTCTCAACTGCACTATCGAAAGTGTACAATTGAGTTATTATTGAAATTTTACTGAATTTTGTCAGACCTCGGTGGTCGAGTGGTTAATACTGAAATTTCTGCAGCGGGCTTAATTTCTCCGTGCAGGATCGAAACTTGAAACGGGAATATAAAAAAGAGGCAAAAGCGACCAAATTCAGAGCAATGGCATACATAGTACATAGCCTAACGGGCAACCAGAGAAAAATTAGAAAAATACTTAAACTCAGCGATCAAGTCGCTCTGAAAAGAAAACGGGGTTTTGCACTTACTCGGTTTGGGGTGAAAACGATTCGCGAGAGGTCGCGATTTTGTCTTTGTTACTAAGTGGGTCTAGTGATTTTATTTTAAACCTGGAGCATCTTAGCGGGCCTTTGAAAACGTGTACGGTGGCCGCTTAAGGCGTCTAGCCGTGCTGTCGGTTCATTTTAGTGGCGGGGAGTTTCCTACAGCTTAACCACGTGTGCGCGTGCTTAATAGTCTAGTCAAGGCGATCTTGAGGTAACCATTGAAAAGTCGTATCCGGTAGGAGATCCTAGCAAATAGTATCGTAGGGTTGTCGAGGACTCGGGTAGTCAGGGGTTGATTCCTGTACACTGTTAGTAATGGCTTCTTCCTAGTGAACAAACCGAATACGGGCAAATCGTACAAAAATATACATATGTAAATCGCTCCTCGCGGAGTGCCAACACCTTATGCTCAAGCTGAAGTTCCTAAAATTTGTTTAGTCTTTTGTGTTCCCAAATTTTCTTAACTCGATTGATAAGTGAAATTTTAGGGCTTTCTAAAGCCCGACGGAGGCTAATCCTTCGTCCCTAACTGCAACGTCAGTCCGAGCTCAAGCAGCGGCATGAGCCTCGAACGGTCCACTAAACTATAATTTGTAAACCATAACCATAATCAGAAACAAGAAAAGTAAGCAAATACCTATGGTTTCGTGGTGAAATTTTACCGTGGTCAGCTCAGGAAAATTTGACAGCCCTAACTCAAGAGTGATAAGTCATGTAAAAGCACGGACGAGAGGCGTTCAATTTTTGATTTGTCTTACCTACGACCACGGGGAATCAGAACTACATCGACTTTGGCGTCCCCAACTTAACACCTTCCGTGCATTCGCTCAGGATGCCCAAAACGGAACTCGACTGGAGGAGGTTTGTCAAGGAACCTATATGAGTGTAACAAGTCAGCATGTAAATCGGGGTGTCCATTGACGGACGTGAGGTCGACCTATGACGTGTCAACTAATGCTGCAAATAATTGATTTTCGCTGAACAGTCTGTTACAACCATAACTGGGGAAAATAAACCCCCATGCTCTCGACTCTCATCCTGACTTACTAAGTTCGATCCGGGACAGCAACTGCTAGTCCCCTTCCGTGAGACGAAAGATGTCTACACGGGTCCTCCAACGTCGAATCCCATTCCAAACCGAGAAAACAAAAGCACAAGAAAGTCAAAAATCGAGGCGAAACCATGAAATAAAACTAAAGCGTCGGAGCCGGTCAGTAAAGTCGACCGAACTCCGCGCTGCCGAAGTCGAACTGATTCCAAAAGACGACGCGGTAGTCGTCGCCTCAAAATTTTCGGCTATGTTGAAGGATAGCGATTTTGTCGCTATCCAATCGGAGAAGATCTTTGAACGCCCACTTTTTCGAGTTCAAACCCGGGCGCCCAATCGAAAAATTCCCAAGATTTTATTTTTGACAGCTATCGTAAACCCTGGGTCTCCTTTAGAGAGAGTTGGCTTCAATCGAAATCGCCGACATCAAATTTGAACCCTCCGAATACTCGGAGGTCGACCGTCTGTGAGTTTTAGCTTAATTTCTGGCGAGATCTTGAACTTCGTCCATCTTTACTTTTAAAATTATGTCAAAAACAGATCTGAAGATCATTACTCAGATCTCTTAAATCTATTGCCTAATCCTAAATCGCCCGTTATCCCCCAACTGTTCTACCAAATGGTTGGGTCACCCGTCAAAATTTAAAATTTTGAATCTTCTTCTCTATATAAAATACTCGGATTAAGCTTAAAATCTGTCCTCATTTCAGGACAGAGTCGTCTTCTGGTCCTCATCCATCAAATTCCCACCAGCTAACTCGTCGATTTGGGGTCAAATTCCAGCATTTAGCGAGTTAGCTGCCTCATCCATCACCTAATTAAGCTTATTTAGAGGCCATCTGGGGCTAAATTTTACTACGAAATCCGTGGGTAAACGTGCAAACATTGCACGTTTACATGTCGGCTTACAAGATAAAGCCAAACATTCCTAACATTCCTAGCTGATAGCTATTCAAATATCCCGACAGGACGTCTTTAGACATCCCGAAGGGGGGAACCGAAGGTGGGAATGAGCTTATTTCGCAGTCTGGGGCGCAGCACATTCCTATGTATCCTCTGAGCTACCGGGGGTCCTATTCAGGAACTCCCAGAGCACACGGGAGGGCCGTAAACATACCCCCGTCCTTCCTAGTCATATGCGTCCAGTCCGTCCGTAAAACTTATAAATTTCACGTAGATTTGTGCGTGTTGTCCCTATATATCCTGTTTTTGTCATGTCCTTATATACTATATATATATACATATCTCTATATCCATACATACATACACATATACATACCATACTCATGAGCACATAAACACACACTATACATGAGACACACAGGCGACCTGAGCGACAGAAAGGTCGCTCAAGTTCACACCAGAAACACGCAGAACAACAACAACAACAACAACAACAACAACAACTACACGGCAACCACAACAACAACGACACAACACAATCACGACGACAACAACAGCGACAACCGACCAAAGAAGTCGGTTAGAGAGAGAGAGAAAGAAAGAAAACGACAAAGAAAAATGGAAAAGAAGGGGCACGGGAAGGGAGGCGGGACAGGGGGTTCCCGAGGGATTTTCGAGGAGCCGGGGTGAAATTCGGTCCCAGGACGAAGAACGGGGCCGAACGATACCAAACACGAGGGGGGTAGACGCAGTGGCGGGTCGGGACCCAATTTGGGTTCCGACATATATTAGTATACGGCGTTTCAGCGGGCTTTCCTGCGCTAACCGTTGGGCGGAGCGACGCCCGCCGGGCATCGTTGAACTCGCCTTGGAGAGGCGATTCAGACAAGGGGTGATTTCCCTGCCTTAACGGCAGCGGTTAGAGGGGCACTAAAATCACGACAGATAGAGAGAGTGTCGATAGTGGTGGGGGCGCTTTCGTCGGCCGTCCCGGGTTAACGGGGCAGCTGACGGAGACCCGCCGGGCATCCTTGGAGATGTCTCGACGTGGTGAATATAATGAGGGTCGATTTGCCTACTTTCGAGTTAGGGATGAATTTTCGGTTGGTTTGTACCCACTTTCAGTCGGTATGCCGAATTGGGAGCACTTTAACAAGTTATAGTGAGCTAGTAGGGAGTTGGGCGGAGACCCGCCGTATATCGTTGTGCTCGCCAAATGAGCACATTTGGGGTCAAGGGTCAAATACGGAGTTGGTACAAACTGACGGGATTTTATGTTGGATTTTCGTGGCACATTATAAAACAGGGAAATAAGTTATAAAGCAGCGGGATGACTGGGCAGGTCGAGACCCGCCTGGCTTCGTCAGATGCCTAAATGGGTATACTGCTTAAAAACACGCATACCTTCAATCAATGATCCGGCGGTTATAAGAAAAACCAGCTGCTAGGGCGCTGGTCAAGCCATTTTGGGGCGTTCAAGATGCTATCAAAAGGAATTTGTCCGGTGGGTGGGGGAAATAGAAGTATCGCGACGGGAAAATCAAGTAGCACACATGCACACACATATATATCGCTATATGTCCACGTATATATTATTAGGTCATACCTTCGCGGGACCATGGTCACCGGGCAAACCTAGCGTAAGTATTGGCTGTTAATTGGATGTTCACCTGTTTGTCCCCAGGATATCTCGTGAAATCCTCCAGCAATTTGCGATGTTTTGAGCTCGTTCGAAAGCCCCAAAAATTCTCTGTCGGAAAGTACTCGGGGCATTTTCGAGAAATCTGAGCCGTTGGACGGTTACGGGCCGATAAACAGGCCCGATGTCCGTTATTTCCGAGTACTCGGAAACTACCGTAACCCATTTGTTTCAGCTTACTTTTGCGACCATTTAGCTATAGTTTGCTCGAACCAGGTAAAATTGATAGTCTTGATTTTGATCACTTCCCAAGCCCTTAGATTGTCAAAGGCCTCCTATTCCCGGACGGTCATAATTTTGACCTTTCAGTGAGGAACATGGGCTATTAGTCGAGGTCCGTTCAGGTCTCCTGTCTTGACCAGTTAAAGTTTCTCTCACGTTCCTTGCCGTTCCGAATTGAACCAACTAACCGAAGTCAATTTCCTCTGGGCTCGCCTGAGCCCTGTCCAAACATATACAAATCATGCGATAAACCATGCAATGGCAAAGGTTATATTAATGATAAAACATAGCAAAGGCAAAATGTGTGTACAATATAACAATAACAATACGCAACGCAATCATCGGTCACCATGGCACCATGCGACGCATGAAGACTTTGTTCCCTTAAACTTTGTCTGGTCCGATTTGAGGTACAGTTAACCAATTTCACCGTCGAAATCATGTAAACGACACGTAACGGGCCGGAACGACCTGTTACATAGCAACTTGTTTGCCAGATTTTTAATTGGAATAACTGTTGTTTTATTTATGTGATTGTGTTGCCTAGCAACGGTGAAATCTGTATTTATTTGTATAACTAGTTATTTAATTTATACGCAATATAATTATACTCGCCGCCACATAGCTAGACCATATGTCCACTCCACCCACTCCACTTGTGTGGAGGGGGTAAAACCCCCATTTTTTAACTACTCAAGTTGGCCCGGATGAGTAATGTTGAAGCCTTATAGGTCCCTAATTGCAGCGTTACCACCCCCTTTTGCTTGAGCTATAGAAGATCCCGAAATTTTCAAAATCACAAAGCATCATTTACAAGTTCAATTTAGTTATCTTATTACATATGCATAACGTCCCATGAAACATGAAATAACTATTCATAGCGTCCTATGAAGTATATATAAAATATCTCTTCATTTACTGCGTGTCAGGATAGGTCTTCCCAGGTTCCAAAACATCATGAAAGCTCAAAAACACACTTTTGTCATTTGGATTTCGCACAGCACCCCGACATCCTGACACTTGGCATCATATACAGCATACATTGTATTAC
Source organism: Trileptium ribeirensis (assembly GCA_030248225.1). Classification (NCBI taxonomy): domain Eukaryota; kingdom Metazoa; phylum Nematoda; class Enoplea; order Enoplida; family Thoracostomopsidae; genus Trileptium; species Trileptium ribeirensis. The sequence continues at coordinate 9,244 of JASANE010017611.1, forward strand.
TTAACAACAAATAAGTATACGTTATTATTTACGGATGTGCACCGGAATCGACCCTAGGGCACTTTGTCAACCAAACTGATAAGTCAAATTGTGAAATCTTTCCCCTTGTCCCCGGCCTATCCGACTACGCATCCGTGCCACATTCCAACACAAATCCATCACACAATAGTAAATTTTTATTATTTATAAAGCAATAGCAATTCTGGGATCGATCGGCACCATAAAAATGAATTATGATTCGATTGTGGTGCGAAATCACCCCGCGCACCTCGGGCTGGTGGAGCGTGATTACACATTTATAGCACAACAATACAATATTCATTTTATTTGACATAATTATGAACAATATGTAAACAAATCCCTGGATCACGCTCCATCGGTATCCGATCGCCCTTTATCCCCTGAGCTTGAAGCCTATTTGGCCTGATTTTGGATATTTAAAACTAGGCATAAAAACTCGGGCTGTTACATCTCTTAAATATTTTTGGATTTTATAGACTCCTTACTTATGGTGAAAATTGAATTTGTTGAGATATGGTAAAGAAAGTGAAAATTTTGCGTGATTAATTTCATGTGATGTACAGCCGTTGATGTGAATTAAGTAAAATTAGTGTGAAATTCGCAAATTAGCCCGTTTGGGCCTAAATTTCGAAAAATTTTCCTAAAAATTCCCAAAAATTTTTCAGAAGTTTACTAAAACGATGGTAGACGGACGATCGTTTGGTTATCACCAAAAACGTGTCCCTTCTCCCTTATTATTCGGTAATTTTGGAAGTTTTCCCTTATGGTTTATAATTTTTTATGCTAGTTTGTCTTATTTTGAGTGTTTGAAAATATATTTCCGAAAAATACTATTTGTTATTCGTGAGATCAATATGTCACTCTTTGCCGCACATAATATTACCTGATATGCATATACAATAGTATATTATTACGACATATTGTAGCACGTACCTCCAAATTTTTCAGGGCAGGGTTGGTCCAATGCCACAGTTTCAAGGTAGCCCCTACGAAAAGGCCCGGCTGCCGTGCCAAATCCCAGAGATTCCCGTTTGTTGAAATTTGATATTCTCGTTGGATAATTCGTAGTTGGGTTTGCTTGATTCGTTCTAATTTTAATAACAAGCCTTCTTACCATTAGATTATCTACTTAGTTTGGTTACTTGTATTTGGGTCCTACTTTATTTGCTCTGCGCTATTCTATTGGCTATTCGCTACAAGTTATTCCCTGCTTATGTCAGGTACGGTCGCCGTTACTCGCGCTACTTGCTTTCCCCATCTTCATTATTTATTTAAGTCCTCATAAGTGTTCGCACGCTTGTACTTGATTTCCTAGCGGTCCGCGCGTTACTTCCCTTATTGCGCTCGCTTACCGCGTCAAACGGCCGAGTTCGGCATCGCGCACTATTTGGCTAACCCACTCTCGCAGATTGCGCCGACAGTAATTGGAAACAATCGGTTCCTCGAATTGTGGGCGTTCCTGCCATTCCATGTGCGGTTCATCCCGTTCCCAGGCGTCAGCGGCATTAAAAACGATCGGCCAGTTCGGGAAATATACGTGGTGGAACGCATCGTGTTGTTGCCGATGGTTGGCGACAATTCGCTTAAATTCGACTGTCCAGGACATTGCATCCTGGTTAGTCGCGGCCTATCGGGGTATTGGCGGTGCGGCAATTATGGGTGCTCCTGATGGTAGTCGCCGGGAAAGCATCCCAAGATGGCGTTTGATCTTCTTGAAGGCTGCATTAGGGTTGGTCGCATGGAGCTGCTCCAGTGGCGCCTTCCGATAGATGTATTGGTAGCCTCCAAGCAAGATAACGCATTTAGTCAGTGGCGTCAAAACCGCGCTGGCGAGTTGGATCATATGGACCAGCGTGGTGCCAGGCCATGCGCAGACCAGCCACTTGTTATCGTCAGCTATTTCCAGCAATGGCAGCGTAAGCGCGTCACCCATGACAATGACGTGCGGCCAGCGGGCGTATCCGGAGGTGAGGTATTCACGCACCTCTTCGAGGAGCCGTCCCATGATGTTATGGCAGCGTCTGGGTTGTTGTTGCATATGAATTATGCAAATTGTATAGCTAACAAACATTATCCCGATTTTGGCTGATTTGAGATTTTTTCATTCATTGTTTATCGTGTTCGTATTTGTCGTAGTGGTTAAATAAACACCACAGTACGTTCGTTCAAAATTTTCTCTGTCTTCGACTGGCGTTCCAGTGTCAGAAAGTTTGGTATATGGTCCTTCGGAGCGATCATCCAGTGACAATATCTAACCAAGGTACGTGCGAAAAACCAGCGTTTTGGTTTTTTGTCTGTCGTTACAGTTTAATATCGATATCGGGTAAATCTATTAAATTATTTTGAAAAATGCCAAAGGAAAGTGAACTCGCTTTGCCACCTGACAAGGAGTTGACACTTTGGAAACGTCAACGTAATGTTACAAAAATTAATGCAGAACGCGAAAAAAGTAAGCTTATAGCATTGCTGGGGGGCAGAGATGAATGCGCCTTAACGATTTCGTTGAAAAAACTATCTGACACTAGCTCCTCGGGTGCGCCGTAGCGGCACACCACGTCTTCGACGAAGACCTTGGCTACACTCGTAGCGGTTTGTTCCGGTAGAGCAGCAGCAATTACTAGTTTCGTGAACTGGTCGATAAAGGCAATTACGTACCTATTTTTGTTTCTGGATAGCACCCGAGTATCTAATATATCGACAAACATGCGGTGCATGGGTGCGCTGGCCAACGGGTTCTCTCCGAGCGTGGCTCGAACATTTTGTGGTAGATTGCGTGATCGCTGGCAGAGTACACATCGCTTAACATACTCGTCCACATCCTTACCCATGGTTTCCCAGTAGTAGAATTGTTTGAGTTTGCTCACCAGTCGATCCCTACCTGGATGTCCACCAAACAGGGTGTCGTGTTCATGCTTGAGTATTTGTCGTATGAGTAGTCTAGGTACGCATAGTTTAGGACTATGGTCGTTTGGCATTATGGGATGTAAGTATAAGATGGCAGTGTCGGGGCAAAGTCGGTAATGGTGGGCTTCTAGCTTGAGGGCGGTCGCTGCCTTTTCGTCGGCGGGCGACTGTCGCGTATGGAAATACCACCAAATAGGACCAAATTGTTTATCTCTGCGTTGAATATAGGGTAAATAATTGAGAAGGTTTCTCCCCTCGTATTGTTGGAAGTGTGGTAAGCATATGTGTTCTCCAGTAGATGATGCGTAGCGCTA
>JASANE010017612.1:0-10669 GCA_030248225.1 Trileptium ribeirensis
GATTGTGATGTGAGAGTGCAACAGAACGCGCTTTTTGACTTTGGGGGAAGCTTTGACAATTTATGAAGCATGTAAATCTCCCCCTCAAAAAAGCTTCCGATTTATAGTACCGACACGATGTATTAAGTTCCGTTTGTCTCAATAGTTTAGTGTCCGTACGGGGATGGCAAGCGCTCCGTAACGATCCACAATTGCGGTCAAGACCCTCCTAGAAATTTAATATAACACCACGGTTTACCACGTTTCGAACTTCGCAACAGCCGGTAAAATCGTAAATCTGTTTTCCCAACTGCGTCAGCCGCACTGTTAAATATTGTGCTCGTTTCGCCTACTGTGGGGACGGATTAATCCTGCCACCTTCCAGCGCGGTAGCGCACTCTAGCGAATTCGGGTATATGGAAAACATTACGGAATGTAAAAAACGGCGCCATTAAAGCAAAGTTTTACTGATGGCATGAAAGATGTTACAGCCTGACCACATTTTTGACAAAAAATGTCACAGTCCACAAATTAGTATCATTTTGGGTAAAACGTTCTTGGCCATTTCAGATACTATACTCCCCCCATTATAATTGTGTAACGAGTTACATTGTGTTAATTTTTTTTATTAAATTTAGTTTTAGTTTATAAACTTATGTGTAGTTTACTCTCTTAACGGAAAATTTTGTAACGTGTAATCAACAAAGTGATAAACAAAAAACAGATAACAAACTGTCTTCTTGGCAAAAATATAAACAAGAAAGAATAAATTTAGCAACAGGTTTCATAAATAAGGGATTCCCACGCAAAACCAATAGAGATGTTCGGCCGCCGTGGGTCATGCTATTATCAGTGCGCGGGGTCTCACTGGCTAGTCGAACAGCTAAGAGCTGTCATATATAGATTCAAACAGCAAGAGATTTCTGTATTAATTTTATATTAGTTATTATTATATAAGTATACTTTTCACATTTTTGTTTTTTAATTGTTTGTGTGACATTTTGTTATCTCACGAAAAATGTTAAATATTTTATCATTTTTCTGAAAAATATTTTTGTTTAACTTATTGAAGGTATTTAAAACGTTTATAAAACTGCCTCTCTACAAACGTCACGCTATTTGATTTAGAGTTGAACAATCCAAATGAGATTTTCATTCATGTTCGAACTAAAAGCTTGTAAATCACAAATTCACAAATGAAAGCGGTCAATGTGTTAGCAAAAATAAAACTGTGATCTTCATAATTATGCATTCTCATAGGGGAGAGCACAACTACCATCTTCCTAGGCCTAGGATTAATATGTTCAAAATCATTATAATGCTGAAATCCTCCATTTCGTCTTCGTACCATTTGGTAGAGAACTCTATGAAAATGTGTGAAAATGTTTATTAGGTGAGCTGCGACGCACCCAAACAAATTGACATTTGAAGACCCAACAGAAAAACTTTGTGTAGATACCCAACACCAACTAATTTGGCATTTTCTTAGAGCGCGTGAAATATTTTGAATATTCATGACATTCGGAGAGGTGGTTAATATTGGCCGGAAACTGGTAAGGCACGCCCGGCAGAATGGAGCACGGCGACCTGTGTCCAGGACTAATGCACCAAAACGTTTTCACTCAGCCATTGATGATGGCAAAAGTTACTGCATCCCGATATATTTTATTCTGCTGAAAAATATAAGAACAAAACGACAGTTCTCCCTGATTTCCATTTTTTATTATTGGCCAAGTTTACATTAATAAAACACTATTAGCTCCTATACATAAAGACTGTTGCAGCAGCCGCACGCCCAACTTATCAACGATGTTTAAGCATCAAAACAAATGCGTGGCAACGTGGCAAATAATTATATTGTCTAATTTGTCAGCGACGCGGCAAGCACAGCGTTGTTTGTTCGTTTCTTCTTCAGTTGTACAATTGAAATTATTATAACCATACATGGTAGGAAAGTTGCCTCACTAAGTATTGTATCTAACCCTTAAACTGTATTACACGCTTAATCTTCTGTATGATGGCCGCGCTCAAAATTTTAAAATTAGAAAAATTTTACTCGTCAAAAAAGGGAGGTTGATGCGGCGTAGGGTCTAACCCAACAGTTTTCCCAGAGGACGTCTCGCCGCAAGGATATCTCCCTCCGATCGCCTACTCCCCCCAAGTTGTTAGACTTTCAACATGTATGAATTTATGCGGTGTTTATATTATAAAGGACCGCCCATGGGAAAGTTTTGTGTCCCAATATTCTAGACTATATCATCTTGCAGGTGGTATAAAGGACCCACCTTGTGAAAGATTTGTCCACCCTGGGTGTCTCTGCCACCATCCATTATATGATGTCTGGGACACCATTGTGTTTCCGATTGTATTTTAAGATAGTATACATAGTTACTGTAGTACTGGTAATGGTATGGTGTAGACTACATCATAAAATTTTTCAATATGCAATATGGTGTCACCTACACCATGCAATTATTTACGCACCTCATATGATGTTTTTACGCATCGTGTCCTCGAGACCATCGGTAAAAAACAACTGGCAGGTTTAGAGACTATATTTAATTTTATGGTGTCTCATACTCCATCTGTTCTATTACACAATAAAGGCGTATACTATATACCACTAGATGATATAGTCTAGAATATTGGGACACAAAACTTTCCCATGGGCGGTCCTTTATAATATAAACACCGCATAAATTCATACATGTTGAAAGTCCGTAGACCTTGGGGGGAGTAGGCGATCGGAGGGAGATATCCTTGCGGCGAGACGTCCTCTGGGAAAGCTGTTGGGTTAGACCCTACGCCGCATCAACCTCCCTTTTTTGACAACTTACCTGAATTTTTCTAATTTTAAAATTTTGAGCGCGCCGTCGGTGCGGGACGGCGGTAAGCGTGTAATACAGTTTAAGGGTTGGGATGCGATCTTTAGTAGGCAACTTTCCTACCATGTATGGTTATAATAATTTCAATTGTACAACTGAAGAGAACGGACAAACAACGCTGTATTGCAGCATCACTGAGACAAACTAGACAATATAATTATTTGCCACGTTGCAGCTACAATTTGTTTTGATGCTTAAACATCGTTGAAATATTAACATCGGGCATCGGCTCTTGCAACAGTCTTTATGTATGAGCTAATAGTGTTTTTAGAATTCAGATGTAAACTTGGCCAACTAAATAATAAAAATGGAGATCAGAAACTGTGGTTTTGTTCTTAGTATTTTCACGGATGGAAAAATATATAGGAATGCAGTAACTTTTGCCATCATCAATGGCTGAGTGAAAACGTTTTGGATACATTAGTATTGGACACAGGTCACGATATTCGTCTGCCAGCGTGCCGTTTTACCAGTTTTTCCGGCCAATGCTAACCACCTCTCCAAATGTTAATAAATATTCAAAAAATGCTTCACTGACACTTTCTAAAAATGCCAAATTAGTTGGTGTTGGTCTATGCACAAAGTTTCTGTTGTTCATTTTGGGTCTTCAAATGTCAAATTTGTTTCAGATCAGTCATCGGCTTCCGCCTCCAATCCCAAAGCGTTTTGCGGCACATACATCGTATACGTTTGGTGAGGTTCTCTACCAAATGGTACGAAGACAAAATGGAGGATTTTTTAAGCATTATAATAAATTTTGAACGACGTCCCTAGGAAGATCCTAGCCTAGGGAAGATGATCCCGTTGTCTCCCCTATGAGAATGCATGATTATGAAGATCACGGTTTTACACATAAAATTTTGCTAACACATCACACTTTATTTGTGAATTTGTGATTTACAAGCTTTTAGTTCGAACATGAATGAAAATCTCATTTGATTATTTCAACTCTAAATCAAATAGCATAACAGCGTTTGTAAAGCCAGCAGGTTTATAAAAAACGTTTTAAATACCTTCAATAAGTTAAACAAAAATATTTTTTCAGAAATGATAAAATCTTAACATTTCATCAAGATAACAAAAATGTCACACAAACAATTAAAAAGACAAAATGTGAAAAGATACTTATATAATAATAACTAATATAAAATTAATACAGAAATGTCTTGCTGTTTGAATCTATATATAGCAGTCTTTAGCTGTTCAAATTGCAGTGAGACCACACTATAATAGCATGACCCACGCACGAAATTTATTCTCTATTGGTTTTGCGTGAAATGTTGTTTATTATGAAATTCTGTGTTGCTAAATTTACTATTTCTGTTTATATTTTTGCCAAGAGACAGTTTGTTATCTGTTTTTTGTTTATCACTTTGTTGATACACGCGTTACTAAATAGTTAAGAGAGTAAACTACACCGATAAGTTTATAAACTAAAACTAAATTTTAATAAAAAATTAACACAATGTAACTCGTTACACAATTATAATGGGGGGAGTGTAGTATCTGAAGAAATGGCCAAGACATTTTTACCCAAAATAATACTAATTTGTGGACTGACCAATTTTTGTCAAATCCGTCAGGCTGTGACATCTTTTCACATTTTCTCAGAATGCCCATCATAAACTTTTGCTTCATGGCACAACTCTACGGTGGTCATAATGTTCCATATACCCAATTCGCTAGAGTCCGCTACCCGGCTGAAAGTGGCAGGATTAATCCGTCCACATAAGGCGAAACAAGCACAAATATTAACAGTGGCTGACGCCGTTGGGAACGGATTTACGATTTTACCACTGTTCGAGTTCGAAACGTGGTAAACCATGGTGTTATACAATTAAATTTCTAGGAGGTAACAGCAGTTGTGGATCGGTTACGAGGACGCTTGCCATCCCATACGGACACTGACTATTGACAAACGAAGTTTTGATCGTGTGCAGTACTATCAATCGGAACTTTTTGAGGGAGATTTACATGCTTCATAGCAATCTAGAAGCTTTCCCAAAGTCGAAAAACACATTTTTGTGTCACTCTCACAGCTCCTACAGGGCTTTAATAAGCCAAGACTGAGTGAATATGTAGATTAAGAATATTGTGACAGGAGTACTAATTACGACTTTTATGTACACATTTAAACTCAAGAGAACCTATTTTCATACTTTTAGCTTTATATACCTCAAAGTTAGAATCCATGAGAATGTTTTATAATTGCCACTTCATACCTTATCATCGATGAAACATAAAGTATAGCTGTAGCATACGCAACCAGGCAGATCTGGTCTACTGTGAAATGGAGGGATTATTTCTGTTAAAGGACAACTAGATACTTTGAATAGAGCTCAAAAGAACCTATTTCAACCGTTGGGTTTACCCTAGGTAATAATACCAATTAACATAATGCTTCTTTGAATGTTTATCCAATAGATATAAAATTAAAATGTTTAAAATTATCAACTAAATTGCTATAACAGTGCATATTAAGAGTATTAATATTTAATTTCAAATTCGCGATGTCTCGAAAATTGTAATTTTATTAGCAATTGACCCGCAATGTAATATAGGAAACCTTTTAAAATGTTCTAGAGCGCCGTCCCGTCCAGCCAATCTATAGGTTGTGTGTTCAATGCCTGTCAGCACGCAGTTGTGTGCTGTGTCAGTAGTTTTTGTTTCAGGAAAATATAGACAGGAAGTCCAGGCAGTTAATAAGATTAACAAAGCTCTAATGAACAGAAAAACCAAAAAAATAGTCCTAGCGATCGCATTTGTTCCAGTTAAACAAATATTTGGCTAAGTTTAGGATAAATTGAAATCTAGGTTCACAAATATTAACCAGCATAACTTCAGAGGCTAAGATCAATAGATAACGAAATTCATATTGAAAATTTGACTGTAATTTAATTTCCATGAAAAGCATCAACTACCAAGATACTAAGTGATTTCATTTCAAAAACCGATATTATCAGTTCCGTAGTTCTGACTTCGCTATTGGCTGACATTTTCTGAGAAAAAATAAGCAAACGCTGCCAAATTTTGTGGGATTATGAAAGTTATTGAAATTCATTATTTTAGTGGATTGCGCTCAACTAATGAACTTAGTCACAAGCACTGTTAATACGCTAATTATTCACAAAAATGCAATTTATAGAAATTTTTTTACATGATTTATCAAATATTTAGCCACGGAATAGCATTTTACATAAACATGTTATTGATTTGTGTTTGTTAAATATCTAATAATGTCTTAAAGAAGTCAGCAATAAATAATTTTACTGTATTTGTAAGTTATCTAATAAATGTCATTGTAATGACTTACAAGACTTGATTAACAACCTCAAACATTGGGTAAACGGCATACTAACATCGTGCAAACAGGGTGTATTAAAGAAATCATTGTTAAATATAGGTCACTTCGTTAAATGTTTCTTAAACTGTGAAAACGTAACGGACCCAGCGATGCATCAAGTATTGGCAATTGAATCCAAATCAAACGGTCCAATCACTAAAATAAATCCGTTATTAAACATTTATGCCAATTTTATAAGCGACGAGAAATAAATTAAGGGTTGTAGATAGTTCAAAATATCTCATCTTTTATCTACTGTAATATCAAAATATGACTTCCATTAAAAGATAACTAGATCATTCCTGGAAACTTTAAGATTGAGAATACCAATTCAAATCAAATAATAATACAACGAATGGTCAACATGCGTTCAACAGATGTAAAACTCTAATCCTTAAGCTTAACCCAAATTGGTTTATTATATTGCAAAGAAATCTCACAGCAGCAACATTTACACTAATTTTGGTCTAAGAAGTGTTCCAAATTAGATTGATGACATGGATGAAGTATACGGTATACACACACCGTACAGCGTACGTATGTACAGTACTTTAGGCAAATAAATATCGGTACATAACAGTTTCAAGCAATGATAAATTTTCATTTTTTGCCAAATTTTGGCATTTAGACACTTTATTCTCTTGCTTAGATGCTGTTAGAATATTGGATGCTACACGCAACCCGTAGTGCCACGTCCACATTAACATGTGTGCAGCGACTGAACAGCGTGCAAAAGACAGAGCGAGTTTGTCACGAACTACAATTTAAATTTGTGACATTCCATTTGAACTCCCACGAAAAATAAATAAGTGGCTTGTCGCACATGGTCTGACACCTGACCCATAGCAATGGCGCACCACCATACAGCAATATTGCAGCATGTTATGTTGTTATGGCATTGGTAGTGCGATTACACAAGGCATTCACTTCAATGATACACAGTGGTACTGCACATGCAACACCACCACTGTGTGGCTATGCTGGTGTCAAGTGGAACTAAGGGGCAATATTGCAGCATCCTATGTTCTTATTGCATTGGCAGTGCGATTACACAAGGCATTCACCTCAATGACACACAGCGGTACTGCACATGCTACACCACCACTGTGTGGCTATGCTGGTGTCAAGTGGAACTAAGGGGCAATATTGCAGCATCCTATGTTCTTATGGCATTGGTAGTGCGAGTACACAAGGCATTCACCTCAATGACACACAGTGGTACTGCACATGCTACACCACCACTGTGTGGCTATGCTGGTGTCAAGTGGAACTAAGGGGCAATATTGCAGCATCCTATGTTCTTATGGCATTGGTAGTGCGAGTACACAAGGCATTCACCTCAATGACACACAGTGGTACTGCACATGCTACACCACGACTGTGTGGCTATGCTGGTGTCAAATGGAACTAACGGGCAATATTGCAGCATCCTATGTGCTTATGGCATTGGTAGTGCGATTACACAAGGCATTCACCTCAATGACACACAGTGGTACTGCACATGCTACACCACCACTGTGTGGCTATGCTGGTGTCAAGTGGAACTAAGGGACAATATTGCAGCATCCTATGTTCTTATGGCATTGGTAGTGCGATTACACAAGGCATTCACCTCAATGACGAACAGCGGTATTGCACATGCTACACCACCACTGTGTGGCTATGATGGTCATGTGGAATTAAGGCACAACACTATGGAAATGCAATGACACATTTCATGCAACATTATCAAGGACAATGCCACATTTTTGCGGCACTGTAATCCCAGGAATGTATCTTATCGTGAAAATTGCACGAACACGTAGTGATTCGAAAGCGAAATGGCAGATGTCGCTAAGTTTTTTCAAACATCGGATACTTTCAACAAGTGCTGTTAGCTAGCAAATATATGTTAATATTTTTTAGATTAAACAACACCAAACTAGAATCTGGTATTTGTTGCGCTATTGATTAATGTATGTATGAAAAATGCAACAATGTGAGTTAATATATCAAAAAATTAAAGAATTTTGTTCTGTTTTCCTGTAGATAAGAAGTTTTAGAATTAGCTGCAAACATCGTCAAAATTTTGTACATATATAGCCCCAATGATTGAGGAATTTAAAAAGCTGCAGCGATTTCTATGCGGATGGCTATAGTGATGATGCGCTTTACAGATGAGGACCATAAAATCGTATGCAGTGGGAAATTTGAACCAAATTTGTTTTCTGCAACACAAAGTTATAGGCTTATCGGAATTTCTGCGGTAGGGAGTTGCTCTTCATCGTCGATGTGGGTTCGTAGTTCGGGCCAGTAGGATGCCCTGCGGGACGTAAAAAATTGGCACTTATTTATGAAATTAATGGGATCTCTGTGATGTTTTATATTAAACGCCCTTCGGCCGCCTCTAAGAAATGAGTACCGAAACACGTGATAATAAATTTATTATAAAATGAATTCTGTAAAACAGATGACTGGTGCGGTAGATTGCCAAATTCGTATCGCAGCTAAGTCCCTGAGTCTTCATAGCGAAGCCGGTTTCTACTGATTATTTAGTTTAGCCATAGCTGAATATTTAGTTTAGCCATAACTAGTTTAGAACTATAATTTTTCGGACCAATAATATTATTAGACTCTGTACCGTGCCTTGTAGAAGATGATATTCTCAGAGTTATACTCAATGATATTAATTTGCTAGCTAGACTAGGTCCGGTTCACTAATACACCTGGTGTCATAAAAACTCAATTTCTCTGCGGCTGCAAGAACATCACAGTTGTAATAGGGAGCACATCTTACAGTGGGGGTGCAAAAGCAAGCGCCTCCAGCCCATAATACTGCCAGTAATAGCAAAACGTGAAGTCTGTAGTTATCTTCGTGTCAGGAAGGCAATACACTTGTTCTGCGGCTGCAAAAGCTACTAATATAGGTTTTGTATATTATTTCCCCCGATGTCAATCTAGCTGGGATCCTAAGTCGGAATCCAATGGCTTTATTGTCGCATTAATGCGATAATAGAACCCTAATTACGTTCTACTCCAGCTCAACAGTATGTATATTACTTTTAAAATTTGTGTAAAAGATGAGATCCTAAAAGGCCAGCCACTGAATTAACTTCCACACTTCATCCGAAGTAAGGCCATACGTCAATTCGTTAGGCAATAAAAAGCTACGGGGCCATTACGCGAAATCATGTAGCGATAGTAGAACGCGGTCGCTATAACAAAAGCCTAAAAAATCGAGAAGCAGCCTCAAGCAAAATGTCACTAGCTCCACTGCATTATGCTCATAATATAAATATCTTGATGACCGTACCCGGAAGCCGAAAAACGATATCTGACAAATTAAATTGAGTCAAACAATAAAAAACCACAATTAGACGCTACAGATCAAGCAATTGAGAAGCGGTTAAATACGCCAGAATCGATATAAAAGTGACCTGTAAGCTGAAATGTGTCACAGCTTATATGTTGAAATTCGCGTGATAGGCAAATCGGAAACGACAGCACCAACAATAACAACAATTTGTTGTAGTTTTGCGTATGATATAGCTAATAGCAGTCAGGAATGGGTGTGCCTCGTTCTAATTTATGATTCAAGGCGTTACTGTGCTTAACGAAATCCGCCGCTTACTAATTGACCAGTAAATACTTACTAAAGCTTGAACAACTACTAGTATATTCTAACAAAACTATAGACATAGACACATGAGGCAGCTAATGACATTCGTTGTCACACCTGACGTCCTCATATTATATTGCAGTCGACACAAAATAAATACAACCTAGTCGATTTTATAAAAACCAACAAATACTTTCTGTCCTATACATATAATTAGTTTTTTACAAAATGAGGCAAGTTAAGAATTACACTAAATAACACAACTATTATTGTCATCAATGAAAACAAAATGTGAACATACAGTTAAACCTGTTACTTATTTCTAATAAACAAACACTTCCGTGGTTCATTATTTCACTCACACTCCATTATAATAAAAAAATGCGTTTTGTAAAACATTACATTTTTTTGCATTGCTTTATAGTCTATCGTACATGTTTCTGAAACAAAATTTGAACATGCAGTTAAACTTATTACTTATTTCGAAATAGACAAACACTTCATAGGTTCATTATTTCATTCACACTCCATGATGACAAACATACTACTTTATTTAAACATTACTTTTTTGCATTGCTTTTTAGCCTACTGTATATGTTTCTGAAAATAATTACAAGGGAGATATATTAAAAACAAAGGTCACGACTTTCCAGCTGCCTTCGCTAATTCGAAAAATAAAATATTTACACAGCGTACACATGGGAAGCTACCAGACCATGCCCCCAAAGGCTTTCGAAGCTTATCTCATGCCGCGAATCTAAGCTCCGTATTTTATAAATTTGCTATCATTCCCAAAATTATAAATCCTGCGCTTCCCTTTTGCAATTTGAAGAACAATACGTAAATGAACCAAGGTCACATATA
>JASANE010017614.1:0-15727 GCA_030248225.1 Trileptium ribeirensis
GTTACTCGTTCAGTTACGTATTGCTTAAGAGATGCGATTAATTAATACAGTTATTAAATTAGAATAAATTTTCACCCTTTATAGCGGAATTACTAGGCCAAACCTTATATTTTAAGTCAAAATTAATCTTTTTTGTCTTTTAACTTCTCATTGAATCCATGCATGTTCCCGAAAATGTAATTCATCTACTGCGTTTTTTCTACGCGAATTATTGCTAACGAAAAACAGGTAATAAATTGTTCAACAATTTTCATGTTCGACACTACTTACGTACAGCAAGCCAATGAAATGGACAGTCTTGCTTAGACAACTATCGTAAACGTTTAAAAAAGCTAAGTGACAATGCTAACCCAACGGTTTCAAAGCAGCATTTTGCTTACACTTCTGAATTATCTTTTTCACCGGAAATTCTTCGTTCATTATGGTTTAAGTTTCAACCATATTTTTGTGTCAAGTAACTTTTGTCATAAGTTACAAACCATTTGTCTTTCTCGACGTTCGATAATTTAAAATGAATTTTGTATATATACTAGATTTATTAGCAGCAAATAATTTCTTAATAGCCAACTGTCGCAAATGCCAACCTGATCTTTATGACTTAGAACTGCGCTGTTAAGACCGTACTGTATTAGTATCCTCAAAAGTATAGAAAGTGCTAATAAACCCTTAATGGATTACTGTACGATTAAATAAATCTTTGTTCCTTGAATAGTATTTATATTATTTGGGTTGACCGATTCGGTATCACTTATTATTAAATAAATTTTATTAACCCTTGTCCTTAAATATATTCATTTATGTAGTCTAAAATATGGATTTAATTATTTTGTAACACAGAAATCAACGCATATTGTATTTTAGTTGGTTTATGTGCCATATGCTTTGATCGTGTGTTATAAAAGAACATTTGTGTGCTCTAATCACGGAATCCTAATAGAGGATTTATGTCACGCACAATTGTTTGTCTGTTGTATTACGTTGTACGCTGTAGAAATTTATGATTTTTAATTCGCCGATGGCGAACTGTTGGCGTATTATTAATGTTTTCATGTGCGCTGTAAAATGTGCGTTGTATTTTTAAACACAAGATCTCAATAGGCTTTATATCACTGCGATAACTATTTAAAACATATACTGAACGCTCCTAGAATGTTTGATTTTTAATTCGTTGATGGCGATTTGTTAGCATATTATTAATGTTTTCCTGTGCGTTATAAAATACCAGTTGCATTTTTAAACACGAGTTTACGGTAAGCTTTATATAACTGCGGTAACTATTTGCGACATCTACTGAACGCTCTTGGAATTTATTATTTTTAATTCGCCGATTGCGATTTGTTCACATATTATTAATGTTTTCATGTGCGATGTAAATACCGGTTGTATTTTTAAACACCAGATTCCGATAGGCATTATATCACGTCGCTAACTATTTGCACCATATACTGAACGTTCCTGGAATTTTTGATTTTTAATTCGCCGATGGCCAATTGTTGGCGTATTATTAATGTTTTCTTGTGCGTTATAAAATACCGGTTGCATTTTTAAACACGAGTTTACGGTAGGCTTTATATCACTGCGGTAACTATTTGCGACATCTACTGAACGCTCTGGGAATTTATTATTTTTAATTCGCCGATTGCGATTTGTTCGCATATTATTAATGTATTCATGTGCGCTGTAAAATGCCAGTTGTATTTTTAAACACCAGATTCCGATAGGTATTATATCACGGCGATAACTATTTGCAACATATACTGAACGCTCCTGGAATTTTTAATTTTTAATTCGCCGATGGCCAATTGCTGGCGTATTATTAATGTTTGCCTGTGCGTTATAAAATACCGGTTGCATTTTTAAACAGGAGTTTACGGTAGGCTTTATATCACAGCGATAACTATTTGCAACATATACTGAACGCTCTTGGAATTTTTAATTTTTCATTCGCCGATGGCGATTTGTTAGCTTATTATTAATTTTTATCATGTGCGTTATGAAATATCGGTTATATTATTTTAAACACGCGTTTATGATAGGCTTTATATCACGATGATAACTATTTGCAGCATATACTGAACACTCTTAGAATTTTTGATTTTTAATTCACCGATGACGAGTAGCTCAATATTAACGATTTCATGCGCGCTATGAAATAATATCGGTTGTGTTTTTATAGACGCGTTTGTGATTGGCTTTATATCACGACGACATCTATTTGCGCATATACTGAACGCTCTTGGAATTTTTGATTTTTAATTCGCTAAAGGCGATTTGTTAGTATATTATCCATGTTTTCATGTGCTCTGTAACATTCCGGCTGTATTTTTCAACACAAGATTGCGATAAGAGTTATATCGCGGGGATAACTATTTGCAACATATACTTAACGCTCCTGGATTATTTGATTTGTAATTCGCCGATGTCGAGTTGTTAGTACATTATTAATGTTTTCATATGTCTTATAAAATACAGGTTGTATTTCTAAATACAAGTTTCCGATAGCTTTTATATCGCGGCGATAACTATTTGCAATATATACTGAATGCTCTTGGAATTTTTGATTTTTTTAATTCGCCGATGGCGAATTGTTAGCATATTATTAATGTTTTCCTCTGGGTTATAAAATACCGGTTGTATTTGTAAACACGAGATTACGATAGACTTTATATCACGATGATAACTATTTTCAGGATATACTGAACGCTCTTTGAATTTTTGATTTTTAATTCGCCGTTGGCGAATTGTTAGTACATTATTAATGTTTTCGTATGCGTTATAAAATATCGGTTATGTTTTTAAACACGCGTTTCTGATCGGAACATATACTGAACCATCTTGGAATTTTTGATTTTTAATTCGCTGATGGCAATTTGTTAGTATATTATTAATGTTTTCATGAGCGTTATAAATTATAGGTTGTATTTTTAAAAACCGCGATTTTAATACACTTTATATCACGATGATAGCTATTTGCAGCGTACACTGAACCATCTTGGAATTTTTGATTTTTAATTCGATGATGGCGATTTGTTAGCATATTATTAGTGTTTTCATGTGGGTTATAAAATACCGGTTGTATTAACACGAGTTTCTGATATTCTATATATAACGATGATCACAACTTGCAGGATATGCTGAACACTCTCAGAATTTTTGATTTTTAATTCGCAGATGGCGATTTGTTAGCATATTATTAATGTATTCATGCGCGTTATAAAATATCGGCTGTGTTTTTGAACACGCGTTTCTGATAGACTTTATATCACAACGATAACTGTTTGTAACATATACTTAAGCTAGTTGTTATATTTGTAATATATCGAATTTTCATCTCTGTATCAGCAATGAACATTCATATTTAATCACGAGTTACAAAAGTGGTTCAACTTCAACATTTTTATAGAAAATTTGTCGTAAAATTTTGACCAATTTTCACCAATGTACAGATGGATAAGATTTTCACACACCTTCGCCAGTTAGACAAAAAACAGCACTGAGTAGCAGAAGTATCTTAAGCGTCATTGAACTATATCATATATCAAACTCGTTTCCAATAAGCCTCACTGTAGCAATATGATCGTATGAGTTTTACTCTTACGAGGATCTTAGCTCATTTGCGTTGTGATATAACATAGAGAACAGCGCTTCAATGTAAATAAAATTTGTGCGAAGGAATATTGATAAATTTATTAAAGTTGGAAGCATAGCTGGCAGGGAAAGCACCACCTGGCGCCGCCAGCACCTTTGTCGAAATGCCATGTCATGCTTGTTGGCCAGCTCCGCACCATATTAAGTAGCACCGAAGAATTACAGCCCTTGGTAAACAGAATAGAGATGACTGTTTATAGCAGTGCAGCGTTTGGTAAAAGTTATAACTGATTTCCACACTAAACTAATTATTGGGTCGAACAAATCTTTATTTAGGGTAAACACGCAAATCAGATTTAGATTGCCTTACTATTAGTTTCCACTTATTTTAGGTTTTTTAGACTTATGCGGCGATCACGTTATAATGTGCCAGCTGTTTGGAACTTTTGTCCTTTGTAGTCGCGACCCTATCGTGTAGACAGTCAGGGTAACACCCATACTGTAAATCAATTTTCGAGGGTGTACGGCACACACCTAGCTACTACATTTTTTACAGTGTCGTACATACCCTTAGCTACCAATTTGGCGCCAATTAACTGTAACGGACACCGTCTATAGCTACTGCGGTTTATTAGTCAACTGGGCTGTGTAGTTTTTTTAATTATCCATATTTATATCTAAGTAATATGAACGTTGATGAAATAATGCCGCACACTTTAAATAAAACTGCAAGAAGATACCTTGTGCGTGACACTGTCGAGGTGCGGCTATACTCTTAGCTAGCTACCGTTCAAAAAACTTATAAAAAACATGGGGTGTCTAAGATACCCTGTTGCCGATAGTGTGCCTGATACTGTGTGGTGTATATAGGTTCCAAATGTTGGGGACATTATAACGTGAACGCCGCATAATCCTGGTACGACACGGTGATGCAAAATTCAACCACTGCAAAATTCTACCACTCCAAGGGTAACTGCTTTCCAAGAGCAGGGGATCGGGTGCCAATATTAACAAACTTCTGCGTCACTAGCCAAGTCTAGACAATAATTGTGTTGCTTTCAATCAAAAATATCATAATCGGAGTCGAACCAGTGGAAAAATTGCTTTTTTGGGCGATCTGCAGTCGACGTCAAAGTTGGCTGAATAGCGTGCTCCTTTTCCGGCGATTCAGCAGTCTCCGTAGCACACTAAGTGAAACTGAACACGGGCAGTCCGGACCGGTCTACCTAGAGCGGTCAGGACGAAACCGATTTTTGTGAAGTGAACATTACATCACTAGTTTTTATATCAAGTATATGATTCAAATTCCTAAAATCTTCACTGCAGTAGCTACAATTTTAAGATTCATTGATGTCTGACAAATGTTTGTTAAAATTTCTTCAGTAAGTTTCATGAGCTAAGAATCACACTTTAACATTAAGTTGAAATTCCTGTGATCCTAGAGATCGAATTGTGAAAAACTTTATCGAACATCAAATTATGTCTCAAAATATGTCTGAGTGCTTCGCTTCAAACCTACTACGAAAACACCAGTTGTAAGGAAATTTTTTAGGATAGTTGCCATAACGCGTTCTTGAAAGACATTACCGGTTATTTAATTTATTTACTTGATACCAATTGATACACAGAGACAAATGGATCAAATAAATCAGCTGGGTAGGAGCTGTAAAACCAGAACCTATTATTAAGCGTTTTACAACGTAGTAAACTGCTACAGGTCTTCACAAAGTTGGTGAATATATATTATTTGCATAAAGAGTATCAGCAACTGTTTGTGCCATAAAGAGATATTTGTAATTTTTGTAATAGCACTTATAATAGCCCAATGAGACACAGCCAACAGCTAAAGTTAGCTCTGATATACTAATATCGACCGTTTAAGCATTCTGAATATTTTCTACGAATTATTTATTATTTAGAAAGTGAGTTTACAAAAATAGAAGGTTTCATAGAACAAGTTAAAATAGCAGTAGTATCTGAAATACAGTGAACTTGCAATGTCGAAAGCTTTCTCCATAGACGCTTTAGTAGGCAATCTCCGAACTACATCCACACCAACACCGCGGTCTCAGCCGAATACTGGCTCGCCTCAAGAAGCTTTGATCAAATCGACCCTATTCGAGCTTCAACAATTGCTATTTCTGCAGCAACGACAGCAGCAACAGTTACAGCTGCAGCAACAGCAAAAACAACAACAGCAATTTCAACTACAGCAAAATGCAGTGCATGCAGCTATTTTGCAGCAACAACAGCAGCAACAACAACAGCAACGTAAACTCAATCAACAGCCCATTGGAGCAGCGTTTCCAAACCGAGAACAACAGCAACAGCAGTTTCACAGTCTCGTGCTAAATTCTCCGTGTGATAATCGAAATTTGGCTAATGCTAGCTCTAGTCCATTGACCGATGAACTCAGCGACAGTTTCGGTAAGCAAAGTCATCAAGGATGTGAAATTAATGTTCGCGATTTATCGACGACGAGAGATGGAGGTAAGTCGTACCACAATGTGGTTTGGCAGCTGCTGCTCAAGAGAGTTGCAGGGCTAGCTTTAAACAATGGCATAGGTGCTGAAGGTCCGTCGGCTTAGAGATGTAGACTGTAAGGCGGGGTGAGGTCGTCGGAGGTAGAGAGGGGGTCATTCACGGGAGGTCCTCCAGGGGTAGGGTAAGTAGACGTCCCGGCGACCGACCTTCTTGCCAATTTTACCTCCTTTTTTGCCAATTTTACGTATGCCGCTTGCTAATTTGTGCTAACATTTTCTGGCGGGGAAGGGGGAAAGGGCTGGAGTTGCGGAGGCTTCAAGGGGAGACGGGTAATATGGATTGAGGGTCCGATATTTAGGAGATGTAACCCCTATCTTGACCTATGAGTAATGCCATTCCTACCAAGAAAATATCACATTGTTGAAATTGCTTAATTTCAATTTTGCATTGTGGCTGAATACACAGCAGTCCTGATGCTGAGTTTAGAAGGTGGTAGAAAAATTAAGAGCAATATCCTAACTGATAACTGCTTGGCTTTGAATACAGATGTTAATTAATAATTGGTAAGAACCTTGGAGATAAGAATTTGGGTGTATTATACTTAGAGACGTCTCGTGTTACTTCCAAATAATTTCGGTGTCTTGGAAGTTAGCTCACCAGCTCGAGTTTTGACAATATTGAAGATACGGAACAGATTTTTTTAATCAGCTTAACTAGACGAGTGACAATATCGATTAACAAATTTCCTTTTCGATTTTTCAGAAACCATCTATACCGTAAAACTTTTGTGTTCAAAAACATTGTTGAATGATATACAATTTTTGATTAGACGGAACATATGTTATTGTCCATAACTCATATATTTGTGAACATCCTTGAATTTTAACTCCTTAGACGGGATGATCATGGAATAATTTCGACGCTATGAATAAGAACATTTTGTTAGGGTCGTTTAAGTGAGAGATCCGAGAGGCCAATATCAGCTTATTACAAACTTATATTAGATAGAATCATGTGATGAAATCATGCCACTGATTTTACAAACTGAATATTTTTTCAGAATTTGTTGCATAACAATTTATAACGCAGTAGATGACTTTGCATATAACTCATACAGAAGTTTGTCAATATTGCTGGCGGTACAACTGAATATATTGTTAAGGTCACTGGTTCTGGAACGTTTTCTATGTTTTACATACTAATGTTTGGATGGATCTAGGTTTGCCATAACATTTTGCTTCTTGTTCTTGCTACATCTCAGGAACCAACTGTTGAAATCGTGACTTGGGTCAGCATCATTTTACTGTTAGCTTTGTTTGCAAATGCGTCTGATATTAAAGTACGTTTTACAACACCACATTACTTAACTATTATATTTTATCTTCTGTTTGTAGCCAAAAATGGGTCTATTCTGAGCAGCACTATAAAGTATTTTTGTGAGGTGAATTAAATTTACATTTAAGTGCAAATTGGCTGTACTAGGTATTATGACTCGATGGCTCCATTGAAGCCCAATTTGCAGCTTTAGAGCGTCTTCTGGTAGTCTTTAGCAGCAACTGTGACATGACTCCATCATGTAGTTATTTTTACCGTCGTTGTAGCATAGGTATCTCGTTAAGTGGGATCAGTGTTGGCCAGTTAAGGAGATTGTGTTATGAAGTCCAGTAAAACAAAGAGATATAAAGTACGGTTCAGGTTTTAAAACAGCTAAGTTTTTTTTGCATCAAAAGCTTTTACAATGCATCTTTTGTAAAACCACAAATTCGATAATAATATCATCGTTATGCTTGAAAGTTAGCTGTATTAATTCTTTAGTACAGCATGAGATTGGAAACAGGCATACATGAAAGAATTAATTTGAATTACGTTCATTCGTAGAATTGATATTTTGTATATTGAATCGAATAAATCACAGCAACGTTAGACTCGGGCGAAAAGCTGGTGCTGCTCTACAGTAGCATTGCAATGAGTCGCGTATGGGTTATGTATCTAGGCAAAAGAAGCGTTTTTATCACTTTTCGCAGACATAAATCTATTACCGTCTACAAGTAAATGACCCAAACTGAATTGCTACAAACATATTAGTCAATCCTGCGTTAAGATGGCTTACTGAGCTTACAGGATTAAACCATGAGATTTTTGCCTTCACCTCACACAATGTTTTTTAATTGGACTGATCAAAATCTTGATCATTTAAAAGAAATGCTGATAAAATTTAAAGATCTTTGGTCATTTTTGATAAAGGCTTATCGGGGACTTTATAGCATGCTTGGTCATAAGGACATGGGGCTATCTCTCTTGTAGCTTGAACCCCCTCCGGACGTCTCCAATCTCTCCTGGGAGATAGCCTGATTGCCCATGAGGCTCCCACACTACAATCCTTCTCCTGCCGCCCCCCGCCACTAGCGCCGCAGCCGCAGGGGAACATTTTGACAAAAATAGGCAAAAAAATGGAACAAAATGAGAAAAAATTGGGAGAAATTGACAAAAATTGCGGGAAACTTAACAAAAATAGGGAAAAATGGAAAAATTGCAAAACTGGACAAAAAATTTTGGCCAATTTTTGGTATTTTTGGTAGAAAATCTAAGAATTTAGAGCAAAAAATGGACCCTTGAAGATGATGCGAATACCGGTAATAGATACAATGAAGTGAAAGTTCCAAGAGGTCTCGGTAGAAATTTTGTCACTGACACGAAATTTGCCAGACGGAGCGTAGCGATGTCGCGACCTACAGAATTTCACAATATTTGACATTTTTAGTCTACAGAAATAAATACAATTTATAAATTCACGATCAGATTCGGCACTGTAAGTGCTGTTAAACTTTATTTTTGAAGTTTTGCATTCTTATGTTGGCATCGATCGATGGTTATTTTTATGGTCATTTATAAGAAGTGCTGGTAATTTTCTGTAGAAAAAGACATAATTTATAAATTCACAATGAGAATCGGCACTACAGGTGCTGTTAAACTTTATTTTTCAAATTTTTCATTCCCATATTGACATTGATCACTGGTTATTTTTATGGTCATATAGAATAAGTGCTGGTTATTTCTGTAGAAACAGATATAATTTATAAATTCACGATGAGAATCGGTGCTATACGAGCTGTTAAGTTATCGATCGCTGGCTGTTTTATGATCATGAATATGAAATGCTTGTCATTTTTAAAAATCGTGCTCAATTTTTGACCAAAAAACCTTGCCTCACGATAGATATAAACGTAACATGGTTTCCAAAGTATCATTCTCGAAGGAAACACACGCTGTATGTAATTTTGTTCATTTTAGCTCTCGAACTGAGCCCACCATTATCTTCGAGCGGCGCATTTGGAGAAGATGAAGCAACTTGTTCAGCCCCTTCCACAGCAGCCGCGGACGACTCTTGTAGCGACGACCAAGTTTTTTCTTCGTACGAAGTAACTCCGATGGGGAATTCGCCCACACTGGCTCACATTCAGTGTCGTCTTGAAAATTGTGCTCAGTGGCATCAGTTTAACGAATTAACAACTGAAATGATCATTACCAAATCTGGACGGTATGTGTTTGTTGTTTACCCTATGTCTTTTTTCTGCTTGATAGTTATCGCTGTAAGGACCCTTATAGAAATTTGTGATTCTTTACGATCCCAATTTTTGTGATAAGGAGTTCTATGTTGTTGCGACATGAAATGTCTTGCTTAAATCACAACGCAACCACTACAATTTGACATTTTTTAAATATTTAATTACATTTCTAAGTAGGAGTTCAACTTTGTATAGCTCTTTCATGTGGCGTCGATTAGCTTATTTTATTAGAAATTAGAAGACTGCATAGAATCATTAATATTTCAATATTGCTATAAGATGTACTATCCAGCTTCAGCGCTAGGCCATATCCAGGTTGAGTTTTTGAGGTATACGTAATGTTAAGAAACATATATCTGCTGATTTGAAATCACTTTATATTGTAAAAGATGTTGATATTTACGAAAAGTCATTCATTTCGGTTACTAACACTGCGAACATGAACCACAAATAACGAAGTTTTAATATTGTCAGCTCAAATTCGGAAAACTAAATAATTTACATGTTATCCCTCTTCAAGCAGCGGTGTTCGCTTCAGAATTAAATTTGGTGATAGCTAAACCTAATATATATAGGTGCTAAACGTATATAATACCTTAAAAATTAAACTAACTATAGGGCCGGCTATTCCGGATGAGCTCTATGTAGCCGCTATTCACGCATTTTTGTGTATAGGAACGACAATAACGACTGTATTAAGTGTATCAAGATTATGCATCCAATATTTGTTAGAGGTGAGAACGGGCTGAAATTTTTTGGCCGGCCCGGCTAGCTGGAAATCGAGGTATACCCGGCCCGGAGCTGCAAAATTTCGGTCCGGGGTGCCTTTTTTGAAGTTAAAGTTGGCCCAGTTTGGCCGAGCCCGCACCTACAAAATTTCGCGATGGTCCGGCACGTTCGTAATCAGGCATTAACAATCTCAATATAAAGGATACAGGAGATATATACATAAAACGTATATATGAAGTGAACCTGAGAATAAAATCTTAAAACGAACCCAAGATTATCGAACCGTGTTATAATCTTTCGGTCTTTGACCGAGGAAATTTTTCAGCCCGACCCGACACGTTGGAGATCGAGGTCGGTCCGGCCCGGATGTGCAACATTTCGGTTCGGTCCCGGCCGTTTGTAATTAGGTGTCTGCCCGCCGCGGACCAAGATTCTAACCTTTACTATGTACCAATATTGGTGCTGACCAGTATCTGTTTAGCCGTACAGAATGTTTTCATATTTCAGTATAACGAAAATACGGAAATTGATTTTAATATTAAATTTTTGAAATCAATCTATCTGGAATAGGAAAACATATTTTTTAGTTGCATCCAAGAAAATAAGGTTTACACGAAACCTCTTCAGAATTTGCAGTTCTATCAAAACTTGGCGGCAAAAACTTGAAGTGTTGACATATATTTATAAATATATATTATTTCTCCCATTTTTATTTATTTGTACACATATTTATGAATTTATTTTATCAATTTTTTAATTATTTATTTACCTATTCCTATTTTTCTATTCATTACCATTGAAATTTTACATTTGCAATTTCTCGTAAGTTAGTTTCTATCAACCAGACTTCATCTAAAAGCAATGGTGCATGCTTTCATATTTAGTATTTAGATTTCCCACTTACACAACTCCTAAAATCGTGATATTGTTTTCCCTTTATTAGAGTATTTATTTACGTTTGGTTGCAATACCACGTTGCGATGGTAATAAAAAGGATTAGGTAGTTGATTCGTATTTAAAGTCAAACTAACGTTTTATTTTAACCAATTCCGTCAAAACTGAAGGTATTGCCTTTATACGTAGTCAGGAGTTATAATTTGGTTGCAATACCACGTTGGGGTGATAATAAAAAAGATTAGGTAGTTGATTCATATTTAAGGCCAAACTAACGTTTTATTTTAAGCAATTCCGTCAAAAGTGAAGGCATTGCCTTTATCGGTGGTCAGAAGTTATAATTTGGTTGCAATACCACGTTGGGGTGATAAATAAAAAAGATTAAGTAGTTGATTCATATTTAAGGCCAAACTAACGTTTTATTTTAACCAATTCCGTCAAAAGTGAAGGCATTGCCTTTATCGGTGGTCAGGAGTTATAATTTGGTTGCAATACCACGTTGGGGTGATAAATAAAAAATATTAGGTAGTTCATTCATATTTAAGGCCAAACTAACGTTTTATTTTAACCAATTCCGTCAAAACTGAAGGTATTGCCTTTATCGGTGGTCAGGAGTTATAATTTGGTTGCAATACCACGTTGGGGTGATAATAAAAAAGATTAGGTAGTTGATTCATATTTAAGGCCAAACTAACGTTTTATTTTAACCAATTCCGTCAAAACTGAAGGTATTGCCTTTATACGTGGTCAGGAGTTATAATCTGGTTGTAATACCACGTTGGGGTGATAATAAAAAAGATTAGGTAGTTGATTCATATTTAAGGCCAAACTAACGTTTTATTTTAACCAATTCCGTCAAAAGCGAAGGTATTGCCTTTGTCTGTGGTGAGGAGTTATAATTTGGTTGCAATACCACGTTGGGGTGATAATAAAAAAAGATTAGGTAGTTGATTCATATTTAAGGCCAAACTAACGTTTTATTTTAACCAATTCCGTCAAAAGCGAAGGTATTGCCTTTGTCGGTGGTGAGGAGTTATAATTTGGTTGCAATACCACGTTGGGGTGATAATAAAAAAGATTAGGTAGTTGATTCATATTTAAGGCCAAACTAGCGTTTTATTTTAACCAATTCCGTCAAAAGCGAAGGTATTGCCTTTATCGGTGGTCAGGAGTTATAATTTTTAATGTTTTATAGTATAATGTAATCATTGCTACGAGTTGTTTTCGGGTTACAAAGTTATTAGTGATACAATGCTTCGAAAAGTTCGTATCAATACCTGTACACCAGTATGTAAATATTTATTATACCCAGTACTTCTTTTACCGGGTTCGTTGCGCGAAGACCTATTTTGCATGACCATTGCTCGTGATATATATGCTAAATTGAAACGCGTGCCTGTTAAAGCCAGCCTAATGTGCCTTTATCCCTATACTACTGAGACATACTTTTGCTAATTGAAAATAATAAAGATTTTGGGGTTTCATAATAAACATTTTAAGCTGTAGCGAAAACCCATGACTCAATTTATAACTGGTGGTGCTCCGAAATAATCGTGTTTGTATATGGTTGGACGTATAACATCAGCTTCGAACTTTCCCGTTCTGTTTTATCCGCGGTAATTGAAAAAGTCGTTTAAATATTTATACGGTGTTCACGTTATAATGTCCTCGCTGTTTGGAACTTTTGTTCCCGTGTAGTCGCGAAACTACCGTATAGACAGTCAGGGTGACACCCATATTAAAAATCAATTGCCAAGGGTGTACCACACACCCCTAGCTGCTACATTTTTCCTTAGCTACCAATTTGACGGAAATTAACAATAACGGACACCGTATGTAGCTAATGCGGTTTATTAGTCAACTGTCCTGTGTAGTTTTTTCTAAATTACGATATTTGTATTTTGCCCATATGAACATCGCTCAAATAATTCCGAACACGGTGTGCCTGACACTGTCGAGAAGTTGTAATACGCGTATCTAGCTACCTTTGAAAAAATTTATTAAAAACATGGGGTGTCTAAGACACCCTGTTGTCAACAGTGTGCCTGACACTGTGTGGTGTACATAGGTTCCAAACGTTGAGGACATTATAACGCATTATTATATTCCTCAGTGGTACAAATATTTGTGAAGTTTTAAGCTCTCTGCACTATAATAACTTTTGCTTAATGGTACAAAAAATGTTAATTTCATATTAATATTGGTCACAAGTTTCGTGGATAGTAGATGGATAAATAATAGCACCATAAAAATTATTATACTTCATCCAACACACAGAGTCGTGCATATTAACATTATATGTTTGTATCGTATATACTTCATATTAATTGAGGATTACTTTTGTACAATACACTATTACTTGAGCATAAAAATAAATAGACTGATAGATAAATTGATTATAGTTAAGGCGGTTTCACACGCTCAAACTTTTTGCTCAAATTTTGAGCTCAAAATTTGAGCTCAAAATTTGTTCAAATTTTGATCAAAATTTGCCAGTAATTTTGAACGAAAAATTGCGATATTTCAAAATTTGGGAACAAAATTTTAGCTCAAACTTTTTCAAATAATTAATCTAGTCGGTGATTGGCCACAGGAATATCGTTGAAAAGTTTGAACAGTGTTCACACATTCAAACTTACCAAAAGTGCAAAAAAGATGTTTTCAAACTTTGATCAAAATTTGAACAAAAAGTTTGAGCCTGTGAACACGCCTTTACATCTTAGATCAAATACAAATTGTTAAGTGCAAAATTAGTGGGGTTAAACGCAATATTTAGTCTAATTGTATCTAACAATATGTTTTTGTGCACCATTTCGAAACAAAATCCCAAATCGCGACAAAGTTGACTTGATCTACCAGTCCTGAAAACTACAGGCATATTTCTGACATATTGAACCAAGTGGAACCATGCATAACAAACCACAAATGATAACAACAAAATATACATGAATTTTGGTTCGCAATATTAATGCTTTTGTTTATCTATTCCGTGATTTCGACAATATTGGGAAAATATTGGTGACAAAGCATGAGAACCAGATATTTTATGCCTCCAATGCAATATTCTATATCACCGTTACTCAAATTTTTTTATCACATCAGTTACGCTTTCGCCGTGTTATGAACGAAAACAACTAAAATTCGACTTGACTTTGAACTAAATCTGGCGCTTTTTATTCCTTGTTTTTAATCCCTGTACAATTAAACTTTTACCATTATATGCCGCTCCGTAAACGCAATCAGTGTCAGAAAAATACGAGTGGCCGCCAATCCGTGCTTGAGATATACCATTGTTGCAATAAAGTATCGCATTAATATTAATTAGCCTCCAGTTTCTTAAATAGACAATTAAAAAGTACCTCAATGTATTCTATATATCGTGCATGCGAAGGATATGCATATAAATATTTATTTTCATGATATTTATAAACATGTTTGCTTTGTTGTAATTGGTCACTGTTTTCGTATAACATACGGATGCTTATAGAAATTCAAAAGTACGCCAATACACGAGAGACACGCATATATTATAAACGTAAAATTTGTATCATATTTATATATACGCGGTGAAGATATGCCGCAAATTAGGTATAGATACATTTGCAGTACTAGGCTGTGTTCCAGGGAAGGTATGGAAATGAATTTTTGATTTCTATTTCCATCCCATTTCCACGAAAACTTTGTGGAGATTTCCATAAAAATTTCCACTGAAATTTCTACGGAATTCTTGAACGCATCATATTTACTCAAAGAATACTGTGAGAAATAATTATGTAGCTTATTCCACCAGCTTCTTAAACATAGCCACTTCTGTCCTAGTTGGTCCACGGTGAATCTTGGTTCGCTACCTACCATGCAACACTTTGCCTATAGAGCTTACCACTGCATCACCGTCGCCGTAGAGGCCACGCCCGATAGCCAAGGTGACAACCAGCCATGGGTCCCGACATCAACTGCTAGATACAAACATTAACTATAGTTTCGAACATAAAGCCGGGTTGCCAGAAGCAAACATATCTTTAGCACCACTTTACGAGCCGGGTATATTGACCACCAAGAAATACGCAGCTGTTTGTGCAAAGTCCGAACCACAATAAGGCCACAGTTTATGATTCAATGCTAACCAAGTTCGGGAGCTAAAATGTTAGGGCATGCGAAAGGCTTGTATTTTTTGGCGGAGCATCAATAGAAATAGCACGCGCTGTGTATGTGATTAGTGTGGCAATATTTTATGGATGACAAAAGTAAGCAGGATTACTATTTCAGAGTTTTTGCATAAAAATAATAAAATTATTTCCATATGGAAATGTAATTTCTATGGAAATGAAAACAATTTCGATCCCATCCCACTTGTATTTCCATGTAAATTTCTATTTTCATGCCATCTCTGCTGTGTTCACATTGCGCCCGATCCGACACGATTAAATTTTATACATTACCGTATACGTGTTTACGTATATATATTT
>JASANE010017617.1:0-35196 GCA_030248225.1 Trileptium ribeirensis
TGGGAACTTTGGAGCGTTATATAATGTACTTGGATGCGATAAATTAAAGAAAAGATTTTATTGTATTTCATTTTGGATGTAAGGGCCTTATATAAATTAAAAATTTTCAAGTTATTAAAAGCGAATATGACCTTTAATCAAAGAATAGAAGTTGACAACGCAGTACAGATTGTCTTGTTGTCACTGAAGTGATACTATACATAACACTTCCGGTATGAATTAGGTAAACGTTGTGAAGCGTAACTACGATGAACATAACAGAACGATTTTCGGTGGCGTAATAGTCAAAATCTGTGTGAGTATTGGTATGGTTTTGTAAAATAGTGACACAAGCTTCAATCACATTGGTTACCTGTGGAAAATTGATATAGTTGGCCGTTCGAAAAGACTTGAATGATTTTTCAGTTTTACAATGTTTTTCATAAACCCTTTTATAAGGATATTCATTATAGATCTTAGTGAGATGTGTGCTTGCGCAGAAATTTTGAGTCCACCAGTACCCATGGAAGCCCAAGAGCTTGTTGACCCGTATCCGCGAACTCATAAAGGTTGAGATTGAGCTAAGCGCAACTGTAGCCTTATCAGTGACGTCAGTCGTTTATTATTATACATTATAAAACCATTCAATTTAATTAGAATCATAATGCTGGCTGCCACTGATATGGGCTATGTGAAGGCCAAAGGAGCAGGAATCATGATCACGTTAGCCCACATCCTATTGCATTAGTAAACACTGTAAGAACGAACGCGATGAAGGGAACTTTTACGACTGTTAAACAGGCACCGGATCACTTCCACAATCACACCGTAGTGTTTTGTTAATCGCACAGACGAATCAAATGCATGGGAAAGTTTCTCACTGGATGCGACTCGGTTCGTGAGGCCCAAGGGTTTTTTAAAGGTTACCAACCAGCACAGTGACGCAGGAGATTGGTTACCGAACAATGTAAAGCAAGTAGAATCAAACTCAACTGAAACGTTCTGGAGCAGCCACCGTAAATATCAAAGCAACCTCAGGCGGTGAAAAGTCAGATATCTGATGCCAAAACAGAATTGATCAACTTACACGGTTGGCGATAAGTGTTTTTCTTAAGGAGTGCCGGAGAGGCTATGGGCGAATTGGCACGGGTCACTCAGTCGTTGTGCCAAATTGCAGAATGTTGGGCAAGGCAGAGGTAAGCTAAGAATGAAGTGATTGGACAACTGGATCAATTCCTCTGACATGAAAGTACCAATGCAAAACTGTAGGCTTAGCTCTGACTCAGACAAGCGAGATTCTAACATCGCCGCTGCTTTTGCTTCTAGCAGGATAGCATCTATATCATGGAAAGATGTGTAACCGAAGGGATAACAAATGTGAGACGTTAAGGAGGAAAAAGCGAGTCGGTGGAAAAGAAATATCGCACGACACCTGGCCGGCGGCATAACACGAGTTTGTAAAAAAATGCGGCTTGATCATGTGTACCTGTTGGAGGGTACGGAAACCCGCATGATGGGGTTTA
The DNA here is from genome assembly GCA_030248225.1 of Trileptium ribeirensis. NCBI lineage: Eukaryota > Metazoa > Nematoda > Enoplea > Enoplida > Thoracostomopsidae > Trileptium > Trileptium ribeirensis. Next base: position 1,503 of record JASANE010017617.1, read on the forward strand.
TTATGTACGAAGGAAATATGTCTGCCGAGTTTCATCATTGCGTGTATTTGTTCGCGTTATCCCAACGATATTATGAATTAGTATAGCAGCGTGTACGATTTATGAGCCTATTACAAAGCTTGCAATAAAAACATGATTTAAATCGCGCCGTGAACGCTTCCACTAATAGCAAACTCATTGTGATTGCGAACATAACCTACATGTTGCTCTGTCGCAGATCGTATCGTGAGTACATAAGGCAAATTCGTGATTTTTGTCGTTTCGTAGGATTTTGTTGAAATTGTAAATTGACTTGACAAACGAACAATCCAGGTGTACGCACCTACGGTGGGCTCAGCCATAATGCGTTTGTAATTCTTCACCTAAAATCTGTACAGACGATAAGCACGGTACGTCACTAGTTCGGTAATTTACGCGTTTTATTTAGGTAAACACGATGAAACTCAAATGTACCGAATAGTTACGACAGTTTTGGTGTTGTTCGATCCCTGCTCCCACGCAGGGAGAAATAAATTCACAAAAGACGCGTAAATACAAAAGCACCCAGTAAAAAATAGCCAAATAGCTTTATCGAGTATTGATCGTTGACAATCAGGACAAGATTTCGCAAATTCAGTGGTTTATAACGTTAATATTGAAAACGCTATGTGACCTATTTTCATAATTTTGATTTCTTATTTTGTATATTCTGAAGATGTAACGTATCTAATGTAGAACCTATCGCAATCTATGTGTAATTCGAACGTGAGGCCTACCGTTGCTTGCAATACAAAGTAGTATGTGGGCATGTACACTTTCCAGTTCAGCAATTACAGGTTAAAATCCGCATTTTTTCGAATTAATATCTGTGATTACTCCGAACACACCCATGAAGCGCGCCTGCGGCCTGCTAAATTCTGTTCCTTCTTGGGTCTGATCAAGAATAGGGTTAAAATTTTTAGCATCCACGGTCTGCCCTTGAGGTTACGATAGCCGGAGTCGTATGAGCATGTTGTTGGGAGGTTGTGCCATGCAGCCGCGTCCCGTTATTACAATTACACATATTACACAGGACTTACACGCAATGAACAAAACATCATTATACATACTCTCATCATATATGCAAAATTACGCGTATTATACACGATTCATACGTAATGATCAAAACAAACAATTTCACACATATGCTAAGTTACACATGAATTATGCGGTCGTAAACACACAAAATATATATGGAGTAAACAGATCACACAATACATACATGTTACAAACACGACAAACAGATGACGCAAAGCCCATATTTTCCCACAGCAATGATTCCAACGATAGTTCATCACGTATATCGTCTATAGGTATCACATAAGACAATATAAAATCAAATAAACAGATTCTTGAAGTTAAGGACTTCGGCCGATTTGATTTGGGTTCGTGTCTTAATACGTCCTCCAATATTTACATGAGGGAATTTGCTATCCAAGGCAATAGATAGATCACTACAGAAGACAAATTTGGGAAGAAGTGAGAAGTATGTGAAGTTTTGGGACGGTAGGTGTTGAAGAATTTTAATGGGAAGAAATTTTAATCAAGGAAAAATATATATTTTATTTTTTTCAGAGAGGGTAGGGGTTGGGTAGGGAATTTTCCTTATGTCGACTATCGGTACTTAAAAGGGGAAGGGACTCGTCACCGAAAGACTGCGGTTCGAGGTGTTGCCAGTAGAATGCCGGTGGGACGTGAATATGACGCGCGTCCTTCTTTGCGTGATCAGTATTTATGCCTTATCTTTCGCGTTGCGGCGTGTACCTTGCTCGGCTCGATCACTCTGGTTCAGATACTCGAACACCAAACGCGTAGTTAACAATGTTTACTACAGAACCAGATAAAATATTAAGGCACGATAACAAGCTAATTTGACCCCTCGCTGTGACACAATGTTCAATTAGCGACTCGAGCTCGGTGTCGCTCTTACCCTTTAGCTATCACTATCCTCACGATAACACACTCACTGATCACTGAATTTTGATACCGGCTCGTTCACTCCTGTTTGATTCTTTCACACTCTTTGGCCAATAAACGATCTAGGCGCTTACCTAAGACTGCTAGCTCTATCTATGGGTTTACGTACTATTTTATTGATATTGTGAGGTTTGTACGACCACCGCCGGATGACTGATTACGCACGTTTATCTAAGTACCTGTCCTAAGCTTCCTAGAATTACGATAGTACGATCCTTATTTAGATGGTTATTTTTTGAGCAACAACCGGTTACTTTTAGGTTATCTGTTACGTTACTAAAGCTCTTGTGAGTTCATACAACCGACCCCCGGATGGTTGGCCGACTGCAGGTTTATTTAGTGACCTTAACCTGAGCCGTAGAAATACGCTAATAAGTGTCGGGTATATTATGTTTGTCGTCAAACCTGGAAGGTTGGTAGGCTACTTATGATGACTTTGTTCGAAATAATCAATTTATCCCCCTTGTCCACTTTAACACGATTTCTCTATTTCTTAAAAGTTTTATTTTACTGTGCTGGGAAATTTGATCTCAAAACTATTTTTCTGGCAATTACACATGTTACATACACTCACACGCAATGAACAAAACATCACTATACATACCCTCGTCACGTATGCAAAATTACGAATATTATACACGATTCATGCGTAATGAACAAAACAAATAACTTTACACATATGCTAAGTTCTGCCTAATTAATATGCAGATGCCGTCCGTGCGGCGTTGTCGCGCCAGTGAATCCAATTGCGGCGATAGAAGGGGAACGGAAGCTAAGCACGACATACCCCGGATCGTGATGAGTGGCCATAATGACAATATTACCGTAGAAACTAAGAAAGAGACACAGCAACATAGTTTCAATCAACAGTCTGCTATTATCGGTGGCTATCATTCCTCACGTACTTTTGCGCTGCCGAAGATAATTTAACAAATGATAATGTAGTATTTGGTCAGGACGGCATAATGTCTACTTCAACTGCTGTCATGGATACAGCGAACAACTTCTAGTGTCGCAGTTGGGCGAGGAAGGATTCGTCGTACGCGTACTGGGCCCACTTACCACCGGTACCAGTGTAACCGTGGGCTCGCGAACGGGATCGCCGTCTTCGGGCAGAAGCCCTATACAGACACGGAAGTCGTATCCAAGCAAATCGACGTCCAGCGTGGATAATTTCCTTGCTCGAACTTACAGGCGGTGCTGCGGTGGGATGGTACAACGTTGCGGCATGGCGCGATCAGAGGCCGTCGGTTGACAGTGCAACTCGTCCCAGTGAGTCAGCTAGCACCGCGATTGACTTTTCGCGCCTCCCGAGCGTCGATTGGTCACAACGTGGCTTGATGGAAGTACTGAGCAGCAATGAGCGGGCGTACAGTCGGCACCGACGTACCAGTTGCGGTGAGTCATATCTGAAAATAAACTTATTGTTCAATTCTTGTTTTGGTGGCATTGACAAAAATGAAAAATAACTAAACAGAGTAATAACTTAATAATTTAGAGCAATTTCTGCTTTTTTGTGACAAGTTTTCTTTGATTGAAGGAGGAGCTTGCCATTTACCATAATGTCGGAAGTAAATGCAATGTTTTCACTAGCTAGACTCACTGTGATTTAAAATTCTAAAACGCTTAGCCAGTGTTTTGTATTAGCTACGTTAGCAACGACTGAAACTTTGGTATATATATCAATCGAAAATAAAATGTAGTGCGTTCCTGTTTTTTAGCTTCATTTTCAACCGTGTTAAAATGCGAAAATTCGGTTTTAATTTCATTTTAAAATTGTTGAACAGATTGCAGATAAGGATTGAAAGACGCAAGTAGGAGCTTCACCGGCCAAAAAGGTTGTTTTGTATTAGCCCTGAGTCTTTCATGAAATTTCCAGGCTTATCTTTAAGGCATTGAAACACATATTTGTTTATGTTAAAAGTAATAACTTAATATGATCTCACCAGCCATCCTATTTTGTAATTCCGCAGGTTTAATTTTTACACAATGTTTTGGTCAGTTTAAACTGTTCGCGAACATACTGCTCAGTGATTTAAATTAGTTATTTTTGTAACAAGATACTATACAGAAACCATTGGGCCAGTAGTTTAAATAGCTATAGCTAACAAGCTTTTGGACTGCGCAGGGTACATCGAAAATTATAAATATATTACCATTTACTTAAGTGGCGTTAACTCCCTACCTCTTGTTTTCGGTTTAGAGACACAGCTCGAGAAATAGCTGTTGAAGACTAAAAAAGCTAGTTAATAGTACCTGAGCGAATACAAACACGGAAAATTTTGTGTTTAGCAAAAATAGCTGTAGAAATATCAGCAACTATAATGTTTTCGAGATATTTGGGCTTTGTAATTATTATTTATTAGCTCCTTGTTTTTGGTTTTTTTATTTTAGGCTTGCCGAGCAATAATAGCTTAGTGCTAATGTCTGATAGTAACTTGTGCAATAGTAGCGGTGGAGGTGGTAACCGTGATCATCATCAGATCGTAAGCAGTTCTGCTGCACGGAGTCAGCAGTTGCCCGTTCCATCTCAGTATTTCGACCATATAGCGGTAGCTTTCCCACCGGCATTGCACGAAACGGATATGCTGCAGGACGCAGTTATGCGCTCTTCAACCGTTTCGATACCGGATTTTTCTCGAACGTCATCTCCGTTCGACGTGAACAACCCCGTGTCCGAGTTTAGTTTAACCACAGCCGCCGACATTCCGAATGACGATGAGTGCGTATCCCAGTCTCCCGTTGCGAACCAGCACGAACAGCACTTGCATCAATTATTGTCACAGCCACAAAGCTCATTGTCTAGATCACGATTCGGAAACAGCAAGTCGGTTCTTGTTCGTAGCTTTCGATGGAAGCTCGAAAAATTGAAAGCCTATTCACAGCATTTGCAACATCGTCCGCCGCACGGTAGTGAAATGCTTACGGCAGTTGCAGCTGCTCCAGCCGGAAGTCAAGCGCTTCGTTTTACGACCAGTAATCTCGACCAAGCCTCCGATATCAATGCTATCGATGATTGCCATGAAAGAACCGGTGAACATAAAGCGCATGGAATGACTCATCGTGGTCCCGATGAATTTACTGCGACTAGACAACTTGCACGAGAATACGGTTCTAAGCTGGTAAGCTTGGTGTCAAATCAACAGCAACAATTTCAGCAGCTCTCCTTGTCGAGACTTGACCTAACTGGAACGATAGAAGGGAAGGATCACGGTGGTGTTGACAGACAGAGAGACACTAGCCCCCTGTCGCCTTTTGGACTTGGGCTTGGACTGCTGAGGCGGAAAAGGGCGAGTGGTGGAAATACAGGGGGTGCTATTAGTACTCCTGACTTGCGGGTCTTGTTGTTTGAGGAACGACTCGCTGATTACTTGATGTCACCGACAACGACGGCGGCGGTTAATGAAAGTTCCGATAGGGCGCTACCCCATCATCACATCGTCACATCATTCTGTGGGGCTGAAGATATGGATAGTTGCTCTACTCACAGCACAACGCCAACAGTCATACCGTGTCAGCAACAACTCAGTGGAGTCGCAAAGAGAGCGAGCAGTTTCAATGATCGTCATATACCTGTTGCGTCTGACCGAAATTCGCTCGCTAACATAAATACTGAGGTTGGAACGCCGTGTGCGGCACCTACTCATGGTGCAGTAGCTGAAAAACATAATCAAACCGATCGGCATGCGCCTGATCTTGTAACAACAACCTCATTTGCAGTCCAACAAGATGACAATGTGAGTTCAGCGACGTCAGGGTCCGCGGCAGTGGTCTCAGATAATTATTATTCCACTGGCGAAGGAATTTCAATCATATCAGCAACTGCTGGCGAACCAAATCCGTCAAACATAAGTCCGGATATCGTGAGCTCGATAGCACAGGCGGAGTGGTCGAAAACTTGCGGTGCAATTCCACGCCATCCGAAGCCTAGGCGAAATACAAAGCCAAGAACTTCTCCTGGGCAAGGTGCAGCTGCAGGCTCGCTTGGCGAAACCAGATCACCAGCTTCCTTGAGTTTTGGAGATCAGGAAACGTCTTGCGAGAGTACAGTTCTGCAGTCAGCGAATAGGTTAGCTGCGGCCATTCGAAATAGCAGACCTGCGGCGGGAATTGCTGATGCGTGTATGGCGCAAGGTTGCGATCTATCGCATACGTCAAGTACCGACAACACTCCTGCTGCTGCCACTGCCGACAGCGCTACGAGCGATAACAGCGAACAGCAACGTGATCAGTTGAAGGAAAATTTACTAAAACTATTCGAAGAAATACTCGAGACCCACCCAGAAGTACTGGAGGCATTTGAAAAGCTATATGTGTCGGTTACACGAAAATACAACGGAGCTACTACACATCCCGAACACCATACCATACGACGATCGGAAACATCTTCGGTCAAAAAATCGATGCCCTCCGAAGATGTTGTGGAATTGGAAAGTGTCACCGTCGATATGGGGTCCGAAACGCTGCATCAGGATTCTATTGACGCAATGCCGCACTATCAACGGGAAGTAGATAACCAGGCGGAAGGTAAGTGACATTGATATAGCAACTACAGATTGCTTTCACAGGTAGGTGAACTGTCTGGTATTTCAGCTGGAACGACAACCAGAAAATTATTTATGGGATTCAGATGTTAGTGTTCCAACTGGAGCGAGGGCGGTTTGCGCCAATCATCTTATTCTCATGCAGAAATTAAAGAAAAATTCTTTTTTGTTCCCATATGGAGATCATTACGCCTCGCCAAAGGACGATTTTATTTTGGTGGTCGGAAATTAACCTATTTTATTTTCTTCATTAGATAACATAAATGCCCCCGACCATGTCTTCCGGGTCAAAATGTTGCTCCCAAAAGGGTTTGATAACACAATTTTTGAAAATTTGGTAATCTGAATTGTATTTTCCGTGACCTAGGTCAAATTTCGCCCATTTTCCAAATAAGATCATTTCGGTCATTCGGACGTGTATGCTGCAAGGTTTTGAGGATTGCTCAATCCGAATAAAATCGAAAATGAGGTGTTGCCGATTATCATCAAATAAAGCAAGTAATACAAACTACTACGTAATACTCACTCTTTGAATTATAATTTTTCTTAAAATTTGTGATTTATTAATTTCAAAAGTTTTTGTCTTTTTGGTCATTGGAAGAAGAAATAAAAGAGTTCTGCCGTTTTAATATATGACTTAAATGTCCATAGCGTTGAAGATATTGTCGGTGTATAATTGCTAGCATGGGACTTTAAGCGAGCTTAGGGACACGAATCTGGAACGACAAAATCGTCCTTAAGGGCAGAGTAGCCGCACTCGCTCCGTTTCCCTTCGCTTTGCGAGTTAATAGTCTATTTACATTGCCAAAATGCGAAGTGGTCTTTTACACGCCGCATATAAGTTGCCTAGCTTATAGCTTTCCATCTTCGGTGGAAATTTTTGCACTGATTTTTGCCGACTACCAATGACTCAAACCCCCTCCGCCGATCCGACTTGGCTTAGTCTGTCGATTTGGTCGTATGTACAACACTACAAATTATGATACGCTGTTGATTCTTTGTTGTTGGAAATATGATGAGTAAAAAAACCTCTAATAATGTTACTAGTAATACTAATCTTAGCGAATTGGAGGATTTACCGTCGGCAACTGTCACAAGGCTATACTAGTTGTCTTTGTTTTAAACCGACTAATTTTACAAATCATGATGGTACCTGAAAGCCGCTGCCTTGCTCTGTGAATCTCTGCAACTAAAAATAGCCATCAATACTGTTTGACGGGTCTTATGCTTAAGCACTACTCTTATGTTAAGGCTTTAGGAGTTCTCGTTTAATGATATTTATGAGCTTATGAAATATTCAGTAATTTTGTAGCGGCTTAACGTAAGAATGCATCTTTCATGGCATTGTTTAATCGGTAAACTAACGGCATGTGATATATATACTGTTAAATATACGACACATTACAAAATGTTTCATGAATGATCGAAGCCCACACGGTGTAGCTTACGTATGTTTTTCTTAAAATAATTGCTCATAATGCATACAATCCATAATTATTTATCAATATCTTTGATGAGTTTCAGTTAAGCGAAAGTATAGCAGTGGTGGAGTGACCGTTACGACGCAACGCTACACGAGTCCAGATTGTCCAAGTGAATCATCGAATATATCACAGACGGCGGAGAATCAGGTCAGTCGTGACCCGAATACACAAATGCCGCTCCAGCGCGGCTTTGTCGATGACGTTGGGTCGACGACTGGTATTAATCGTATATTTGTGAGCAGGCAACTACAGTATGACGAAATTGGCGGAGACAAACCCGAAGACCGACAGATCACGACGAGGATCAAACAACGCAGAGATCAAGGAACCAGTCGCCGACATCGTTTCGCCACCGCACAACCATCGTGCGACGACAATAGACTAGTCGGTTCTAATCGACTGGCGCCATCGCAATCTGGCGACTCGTCAGCTTTAGCTCACCGTCAGCCGTCAGATAAAGCTTCATCCGCGGCTGCGACTGACGTGTCACATATTGCGTTGGATATCGCTGCTACCGTAGTCGAAACAGCGGCGGTAGCTGCGGCATCTGCTGACAATGACAATGACGTCCTGATGTTGTCCTCCTCCAGGTACTACGACGACGGCGGCGAGCGAGAAAATGATACACCCGCAGAACTCGGTTCGGAGGCTTATGGTGCCGAGCTAACAGGGATTCCATTGGACAGTGGGCCGCGTTCTGATGATCCCGTAAATACCACGACCGCAGCAGCTGCTGCTTCAGTGCTGTCTGAAAGAGTGGGTGATAGCAGTGGGCCAGTCGAGCTTCATGCAGCGACTGACTTTGAAGACACGGCAGAAGGCGCTGTTCATTGTTTCCAGGACGAGCATGGAAATTGGTTTACATATACGTTCGGATCGGAACAACGTGGCGCAACAGCGATTGGTCGCATATCGCCACCACCGGCACAGGCCTCCAATGCGCCACCACAACAACAGACAACAGGGCAACGAAGGCGTGGTGGTGCAAGGCCGAGAATGGAGACACTGAGGAGACAAAGAGCGCTTGGGGCAGGACATAGTCGCGATAGCCGCAACAGCCGCGATCCTCCGAACGGCGCAGGTAGTGGTCAACGGCAGCAACAGTATAACCGTCATATTAATGATATCAATGTGGTGCTTGCCGATAATACTGGCCACGGTACGCCTGCTGTGTTGGAGGTTGAAAGTAGCGGCGCAACGACCGACGCTGTTGCATCAATCGTAACTGAGACCGGAAACGATGATAGCAGTAGCGCTGACGAGTCTAGTATTCAATTAGCTCATCGTCCGGTCTCGATCTTGCATCCAGGCGCCGGTCAGCAGCAACGGCAGCATGGTCAATTTGTCCGCGCACTCCGAAATGCTACCAGCTCAAATGGTGGTGGATTGGATAGGAATTTTGCAACAGCTGCGGTTATGAAAATTCTTGGCAGTGCCGCTGGCGGTTCTAGTCCTGGTGCCTCATTTGGGGCCAATTTTTTAGCCGGCAGCAACGACCGATCTGCCGTTGCAGCGGGATCCGATTATGCGGACGACGGTAGTGGCGGTGTTATGCTGCGATCTACGAGGCGCCTTTCGTCGATTTGGCGCGAATCTGCAGCGATTACCAATGCTGCCCGTTTATCGCGTGCATCAGGCGGTGGCGAACAAAGCGATGACGGATCCACTGATGCTGAGCTTGCCATGTTATCTCGACTACATCCCGGACTTGAGTTGGACGGCGATTCTGCTCGCGCTGCACGTGGTTTATCTAATAATAGCGCTAGTAGCTGCACAGCTGCACCTGGCAGTATTACTATGGCTGAAATTGCATCGTTTCTTGGGTCGGGTAGGGTCAGTGGCAGTGGCATCGGTGCCGCAGCCGGGACATCCGGACTTAGTTCAGCAGCGATACATCAGTTATTGGGTCATGCTTTGGTTGGCGCCAACAGCTCGAGCAACAGCAACAATTTATTACTGAGTAGCCATCGTCCGGTTACGGCTACAGGAGCAGGGCAGACGATGGGGGTTCGCTTTCGGCGTGGTCGCACGACGACTGGTGGAGGTGGATCGACAAATAGGAGCAGCGGTCTAGTCGTTGGCGCCACAGACATGGATATCATCAACGATTATCCAGAAGAGATCTCAGGCAGTATGAATGACGACAGAATTTCGTGGCACCACGCTGGGGCAAATGCGTACAACCATCCATACCAGATTGTGGCTGTTAATGCTGGAGGATCCGTCTTGGCACGGGGAATCAGTTCGACAAGTGGTGCGTCAGCGAGTCATGCAAGTAGTGGAGGCGATAGGAATTTATCCGGTATTGCAGGAAGCGGAAACAGCGGCGCTGCGCCTGGCAGTGGTAGTGGCGGCGCCTCTTTGCTCATGTCATCGTCAGTTAAAGAAAATTGTCGCAAATCGAGTGCACGCCGCTTGCAGCGGAAACGCAGTCGGCAGTACTATAAAATTCCGTACAACATTTGCTGCCCACCATTGTTTTGTTATCCATCTCGGCAAAAGAACAAAGTATCAACACAATCATCGGCAATATCGATTCTTTTCCTGCGATTTTCAGTGCTCCAAGCTATCATTCCGAGGAAGTTTTTAGGCCGAAATGTCGGTGAAGAGAATAGCAATAGCACACCAGACCATGGTGATAATAATTTAGCGGTTAGCCGTCGTGCCAGTAATGCGATGAGCGAATGTGCCGACGAGGATATGAAGGCGAAGCCTGGCAAGTGGTGGTACTGTAATAGCTGTTTTTCGCCGTCGTCGTGCGTTCGTCAGCGACAAGTACCGAGAACGTGGAAACTGCGATACGATCGACTTCGCCTGAGCTCGCTTTTCGATCGAAACTGGTCCACGTATTCGCTTGTAGCTGACGTTGTTCTGGCCGCCGTTGTGGCAATTCTTAGTTCAGCACTGCTCGCACGTGGAGCCTACGCGGGCTCGGATGTTGGGTTAGCCGCGTTCGCAGCTGCCGTTGCGTCAGCGCAATTTTCACTTCTTCGCTCGGTTCAACCCGATGCTGCGTCGCCGTCACACGGCTATAATCCCACGGCTGCATACGGCCGGCCGGTATATTTTGTCGTCGCTGCGGTAACGGCGCTAGTTGCGACTGAGTTGTCGACCTCGACAGTATTTGAAGAACCAAGTTTCGCACTTGGACTTTGCGAACGGGTTAGCACCGCAGCGTTAACATTTATTGCAATTTTGCCGATATTGTCAACGCTTGGCTTGCTACCTCAAATTAACACTGCCGCTCATCACATTCTAGAGCAGCTGGATATTTTAGTTTTCGGTGGCTCTGCGGCTATATCTCTGCCATCGGCTCTCTTCGCAGTTGGACGGAGTGTGTGTGTGGTCGGCGCGCTTGCTTTATTGGCGTCCACGGCTGTGTTACTTCCAGCTGTGGCGACAAATTCAGATTTTTGCACCAACCGCTGTAACCAGCGCGTGGCTGTTACAAAATATCGCCCACGCATTGCCTGCTGCAGTCATTATTGACGGAAAATGCTCGTAAAGTATCACTCGAATGAGCAGTTGCTGAAGATGTGGTGGTTTTCGCCGTTCGTCGCCGCTCGCGCTGGGCGCAATCGCAGCACGAATAATTGCGTTCTCGTTTGTAGCTCGACCATATCGCTGCAAGCGAATCCCACAAAAGTGCCACTCGACTGATCGATCGGCTGAGCATATAGCTAACGGCAACAGTCAGCGCCACATAGAGCGAAAATAATGCCTGATAAAGCAATAACTTGCCATCGTGATTTGACGACATGATCTCGCCATTCTGACCGTACTCAACAAATTTGTTACTGCCGACACGATTATCAGTCATAGCGGCAGGCGCCGACGAATGCTGCTGTGAACTACCGACACCGGAGCTAGGAAATAGCTGTTGTTCGATTGTTGAAGTTGATGGGTACATGTTGGTTGTACCCGTTCCAAGGCTACTGTCCATCGACGCTACATTGCCCGCCTGGACATCGTTAAAGACGTTGTAAGCCAACGGAAAGTATGCCAATAAAGCAAGCGCGCCGACCACACACACACTCCGTCCAACTGCGAAGAGAGCCGATGGCAGAGATATAGCCACAAGCGCGGGAAACTAAAATATCCAGCTGCTAAATCATGAGCGAGCAGGGTGTCATTGAGTCACCAGCCAAGCGTCGGCAATCTGGCAAAATTAAATAAATATAACGCTGCGGTGCTAACCCGTTCGCAAAGTCCAAGTGCGAAACTTGGTTCTTCAAATACTGTCGAGGTCGACTCAGTCACAAGGACTGGCGCCGTTCACGGCGACGACAATTACCGGCCGGCATTATGCAGCCGTGATTTATAGCCGTGTGACGGCGCGACATCACGTGGGTTGAACCGAGCAAAAGAAGTGAAAATTGCGCTGAGCGCAACGGCAAGTCGGACGCGGCTAAGCCCGACGTGCCGAGCCCGCCATCGTCCACGTGCGACCAGTGCTGGAACTGAGTCCCCACCGAGCGCGGCGGAGCGACGTCAGCTACGAGCGAATACGTGGACCAGTTTCAAATCCGAAAAGACTCGATATCGCAGGTTCCCCTTCGTTCTACTGTCGCTGACCGAACGCAGCGCGACAACGGCGAAGGAGCATCTTGCGCGTCCCGCCGCTTGCCAGGCTCCTTCCTCGTCCTCGTCGGCACGTTGTCGCTCCGTCACCGTACTGGCACAGAACGGCTAATAAATTATTTATCACCCATCATTGGTGTGTATCCTCTCGCCGAATTCTCAAGCCCTGAAATGATGCACTCGACTGAAATCTCGGCGGGAGGGATCGAATATGCAATGATTGTGTTGATATTGTTCTTTTTTGCGGAGATGGATAACAAAACAATGGTGGGCGGCGAATGTTGTACGGAATTTTATCAGTACTGCAGACTGCGTTTCGCTGCAAAGCGGCGTGCGGCTCGATTTGCCGACAATTTTCTTAGGGGTTTTTTTTTTTTTTTTTTTTAGGCGGGGCGCCGCCACTACGTTGCCCAGCGTCGCCGTGTTGCGCTACGTGATCCCGGGATCAACTCTATCGCCTCCCAGGCTACTTGCATGACTCGTCCGACGCACCACTTTGTCGAACTGATTCCCCGTGCCGAGACGCGGATCCTCCAGCCTTAACAGCCGCGATCTGGTGTGGATGGTTGTAGGCGAGATTTGCCGGGTGGTGCCACGAAAAATTCTGTCGGTATTGGTCTCTACCTGTGAGATCTCTTCTGGATAATGGGGTCCCGAGTGATATCCGTGTCGACACCCAAGAACGGGCTGAGAACCGCTGCTCCCTATTGTCGATCCCACCTCCCACCTCGTTCGTCGGCGCCCGAAAGCGAACCCCGAGTCGGTCTGCCCTGCTCCTGTAGCCGTAACCGGACGATCGCTACTCAGTAATAAATTGTTGCTGTTGCTCGAGCTGCCCGTTGGCGCCAATTTCCGAAGCATGACCCGTAACTGAGATGTATCCGCTGCCTCGAACTTGAGTCCGGATGCCGGCTGCGGCACATGCCCCGCTGCCCAAGAACGATGCAATTTCGCCGTGGGGTGATACTGCCAGGTGCAGCTGTGCACTCCTAGCGCTCCTTCTGGGTAAACCACCCGTGCACGCATCGGCCGTCCAACTCAAGTCCGGGATGTAGTCGAGGGGGTGACGTGGCAAGCTCGGCTCATTGCATCGCTTTGTTCGCCACGGCCTGATGCACGCGAATAAACGGGCAGCATTGCGAGTAATCGCTGCAGGCACCAACCGGACGCATCGTGGGCGCCGCGCTACCGCCGCTACATCCGCATGATCGGATCCCGCTGGAACAGGCAGATCGTTGCTCCCGGCTAAAAAATTGGCCCGGGGCGCCCAGACTAAAACCGCCAGCAGCAGCTCCAAGAATTTTCATAACCGCAGCTTGTCCAAAATTCCTATCCAATCCACCACCATTTGAGCTGCAGTTTCGAGTGCGCGATTTGAGCCGCTGCGTTGCTGACCGGCGCCTGGATGCAAACCGGACGGGTACAACTAATTGGATACTGGGCGGTAGTTTTTTTTTTTTTTTATCATAGTTTTTCGGTCTCGTTTACAATGTTGCAACGGCGTGATCTCGTTTGGCTCACCGCTCTTCAACCTCCAACACAGCAGGCGTACCGTGGCCGTGTTATCGGCAAGCGCCGCGTAATTTTTTTTAATTTTTTTTTTTTTTCTCTCTGTTGTCCCGTTTGAGATCGCTACTCCGCCGTTTTGGAGGACTGTACCGGCTCGCGAACTCTGCCCCCGAGCGCTCTTCCTCGAGTGCTCTCGTCTCGGCCTTGCACCACCACGCCTTCGTCCCTGTCCTCTGTTGTTGTGGCGCATTGGAGGCCTGTGCGATCGTGGCCGATCGGCGCGCCCGATCGTGTCGCCCAGCGTTGCAATATTTCCGAACGTCTGGTGGAGATCAACCCCGTGCTCGTCCTGGAACGATGGACAGCGCCCACCTCTGCATCTTCGAGGCGGGGTGCGCTACAGTGAAGCTCGACTGGCCCAGTGTCCCCTAGCCCCGCTCTTTCAGACAGCACTGAAAGCAGCGGTGCTTGCGTCGTGGTGGTGCGGGATCGTCGAACGCGGCGTGTTGGAATCCCTGTAGCTCGGCGCCATGACCTAAAACCGGCGTCTCCCGGGTGTCTCGTTCTCGCTCGCCGCCCAGCGTGGCTGAGCTCCCCTGGAGGACGACGTGGCGGACGTCATTGTCATTGTCAGCAGATGCGCACTACCGCGGCTGTTTGCCGACGGGTCCACAGTATCCAACGCAATATGTGACACGTCAGCCCGCGGAATAAAGCTTTATCAGGACGGCTCGACGTGAGCTGGGTAGGGACGAGTCGCCCAGTACAATCGCACACATCGGGTCGAACCGACTTGCAGTCTATTGTCGTCGCACGATGGTTGTGGGGTGGCGAAACGATGTCGGCGATGGCCTCCTTGATCTCTGCGTTGTTTGATCCTATCAGTGATCTGTCGGTCTTCGGGTTTGTCTCCGCCGATTTTGTCATACTGTAGTTTGCTGCTGCGCCGAAATGCTACACGATTTGCAGATCATCGTCGACCCAACATCGTCGACAAAGCCGCCTTCGAAGCGGCATTTGGGTTCGCCGAGTATACCTGATTCTCCGCCGTCTGATTGCTCGATGATTACAGTTGCATACTAAAACTCGTGTAGCGTTGCGTCGTAACGGTCACTCCACCGCTGCTATACTGTTAGCTTAACTGAAACTCATCAAAGATATTGATAAATAATTATGAATTGTCATCTTATGAACAATTATTTTTCAAGAAAAACATACGTAAGCTACACCGTATCAGCTTCGATCATTCATGAAACATTTTGTAATGTGTCGTATATTTAACAGTATATATATCACATGCCGTTAGTTTACCGATTAAACAATGCCATGAAAGATGCATTCTTACGTTAAGCCGCTACAAAATTACTGAATATTTCATAAGCTCATAAATATCATTAAACGAGAACTCCTAAAGCCTTAACATAAGAGTAGTGCTTAAGCATAAGACCCGTCAAACAGTATTGATGGCTATTTTTAGTTGAAATATAAACATTCACAGAGCAAGGCAGCGGCTTTCAGGTACCATCATGATTTGTAAAATTAGTCGGTTTAAAACAAAGACAACTAGTATAGCCTTGTGACAGTTGCCGACGGTAAATCCTCCAATTCGCTAAGATTAGATTATGAGTAAACACGATGTAGTTTTCTCATCATCAGCTTTCCAACAACAAACAATCACAGCGCATCAGTATTCCAGGCTTTACATACGACCAAATCGACAGACTAAGCCAAGTCGGATCGGCGAGGGGGTTTGAGTCATTGTAGTTGGCAAAAATCCAGAGTGTGTACTTCCATGAAGTATGGGTAAAGCTATAAGCTAGGCAACTTATATGCGGCGTGTAAAAGACCACTTCGCATTTTGGCAATGTAAATAGACTATTAACTCGCAATGCGAAGGGAAACGGAGCGAGTGTGGCTACTCTGCCCTTATAGGACAATTTTGTCGTTCCAATTCATGTCCCTAAGCTCGCTTAAAGTTCCATGATAGCAATTATACACGGACAATATCTTCAACGCTATGGACATTTAAGTCATATATTAAAACGGCAGAACTCTTTTATTTCTGCTTCCAATGACCAAAAAGACAAAAACTTTTGAAATTAACAAATCACAAATTTTAAGAAAAATTATAATTCGAAGAGTGAGTATTACGTAGTAGTGCCCGTATGACTTGCTTTATTTGATGAATACCCCGGCAATACATTTGATTTTATCGTATTTAGCACCCCGAAAACCTATAGACACGTCCGAATGACCGAAATGATCTATATTGGAAAAATGGCGAAATTTGACTAGGTCACGGAAAATAGATACTCAGATTACCAAATTTCAAAAATTGTGATCAAACCCTTTTGGAGCACATTTTGACCCGGAAGACATGGTCGGGGGATTTAGCGTCTAATGAAAGAGTACAAATAGGCTGAATTTCCGACTAAATAAAAAATTGTCCTTTGGTGATGAATTATGATCTCCATAGACGAACAAAAAAGAAATTTTTCCAATTTTTGCAGCTAACAAACTTATTGGTGGAAACTGCGCTCGCTCCACTTCAAATATTACATTTAAATTACGGGTGAATCTAATTTTTATAGTTGTCGTTAAGTTGTTCATCGACAGCATTCATTTGTGGTGAGTACTGTAGTTGCTATATCAATGTCACTTACCTTCCGCCTGGTTATCTACTTCCCGTTGATAGTGCGGCATTGCGTCAATCGAATCCTGATGCAGCGTTTAGGACCCCATATCGACGGTGACACTTTTCCAATCCCACGACATCTTTTTGGAGGGCATCGATTTTTTGACCGAAGATGTTTCCGATCGTCGTATGGTATGGTGTTCGGGATGTGTAGTAGCTCCGTTGTATTTTCGTGTAACCGACACATATAGCTTTTCAAATGCCTCCAGTACTTCTGGGTGGGTCTCGAGTATTTCTTCAAATAGTTTAGTATAATTTTCCTTCAACTGATCACGTTGCTGTTCGCTGTTATCGCTCGTAGCGCTGTCGGCAGTGGCAGGCAGCCCCAATATTGTCGGTACTTGACGTATGCGATAGATCACAACCTTGCGCCATACACCGCATCGAGCAAACCCCGCCGCAGGTCTGCTTGAATGGCCGCAGCTAGCTTCTATTCGCTCACTGCAAAACTACTCTATCGCAGAGCATTTCCTGATCTCCAAAACTCAAGGAAGCTGGTGATCTGGTTTCGCCAAGCGAGCCTGCAGCTGCACCTTGCCCAGGAGAAGTTCTTGGCTTTGTATTTCGCCTAGGCTTCGGATGGCGTGGAATTGCACCGCAAGTTTTCGACCACTCCGCCTGTGCTATCGAGCTTCCGCGATCTGCGGACTTCTGTTTTGACGGATTTGCTTCGCCAGCAAGTTGCTGGGTATATGACTGAAAGTTCTTCGCCAGTGGAATAATAATTATCTGAGACCACTGCCGCGGACCCTGACATCGCTGAACTCACATTGTTCATCTTGTTGGACTGCAAATTGAGGTTGTTGTTACAAGATAGGCGCATGCAATCGGTTTGATTATGTTTTTCAGCTACTGCACCATAATAAGTGCCGCCCACGGCGTTCCGCCAACCTCAGTATTTATGTAGGCCGGCGAGAATCGGTCAGACGCGGCGCGGGTTTATGACGATCATTGAAACTGTCCGCTCTTCCGGCGTTTCCACTGAGTTGTTGCTGACACGGTATGACTGTTGGCGTTGTGCTGTAGATAAAGCAAGCTGTCATCTCTTCAGCCCACAGAATGATCTGACGATGTGATGATCGAGTAGCGCCCTATCGGAACTTTCATTAACCGCCCGCCGTCGTCGGTGACATCAGAGTGATCAGCAAGTCGTCCTTCAAACAACAAGACCCGCAAGTCAGGGAGTGCTGATCGCCTCTCCACCACTCGCCTTTTTCCGCCTCAAGCAGTCCAAGCCCAAGTCCAAAGGCGACAGGGGGCTGGTGTCTCTCTGTGTCAACACCGCCGTGATTGTTGCCTTCTATGGTTACGGTCGGGTCGATCTCAACAAGGAGAGCTGCTGAAATTGTTGCTGTTGATTTGACACGAGCTTCCGGCTTAGAACCGTATTCTCGTGCAAGTTGTCTAGTCGCAGTAAATTCATCGGGACCACGATGAGTCATCCATGCGCTTTATGTTCACCGGTTCTTTCATGGCAATCATCGATAGCATTGATATCGGAGGCTTGGTAGGAATTCTGTAAACGAGAACAAAGAAGCGCTTGACTTCCGGCTGGAGCAGCTGCAACTGCCGTAAGCATTTCACTACCGTGCGAGCAACGATGTCCAGAATGCTGTGAATGGCTTTCGATTTTGAGCTCCCTCGAAAGCTCAACAACCGACTTGCTGTTTCCGAATCGTGATCTAGACAATGAGCTTTG
Organism: Trileptium ribeirensis; assembly: GCA_030248225.1. Classification (NCBI taxonomy): domain Eukaryota; kingdom Metazoa; phylum Nematoda; class Enoplea; order Enoplida; family Thoracostomopsidae; genus Trileptium; species Trileptium ribeirensis. Next base: position 20,010 of record JASANE010017617.1, read on the forward strand.
TGGCTGTGACAATAATTGATGCAAGTGCTGTTCGTGCTGGTTCGCAACGGGAGACTGGATCATCATCGTGGTAGGAATACGCCGGCTGTGGTTAAACTAATTCAGACATGGCGGGTCTGTCACCTTCATGCGAAGCTAACGTTCAGACAAATTTGGTATCGAAACGGTTGAAGAGCGCATAACTGCGTCCTGCAGCATATCCGTTTCGTGCAATGCCGGTGGGAAAGCTACCGCTATATGGTCGAAATACTGATGAAGCGGAACGTGATGACTCCGTGCAGCAGAACTGCTTACGATCTGATGATGATCACGGTTACCACCTCCACCGCTACTATTGCACAAGTTACTATCAGACATTAGCACTAAGCTATTATTGCTCGGCAAGCCTAAAATAAAAAAACCAAAAACAAGGAGCTAATAAATAATAATTACAAAGCCCAAATATCTCGAAAACATTATAGTTGCTGATATTTCTACAGCTATTTTTGCTAAACACAAAATTTTCCGTGTTTGTATTCGCTCAGGTACTATTAACTAGCTTTTTTAGTCTTCAACAGCTATTTCTCGAGCTGTGTCTCTAAACCGAAAACAAGAGGTAGGGAGTTAACGCCACTTAAGTAAATGGTAATATATTTATAATTTTCGATGTACCCTTCGCAGTCCAAAGCTTGTTAGCTATAGCTATTTAAACTACTGGCCCAATGGTTTCTGTATAGTATCTTGTTACAAAAATAACTAATTTAAATCACTGAGCAGTATGTTCGCGAACAGTTTAAACTGACCAAAACATTGTGTAAAAATTAAACCTGCGGAATTACAAAATAGGATGGCTGGTGAGATCATATTAAGTTATTACTTTAACATAAACAAATATGTGTTTCAATGCCTTACACAAAGCCCGGAAATTTCATGAAAGACTCAGGGCTAATACAAAACAACCTTTTTGGCCGGTGAGCTCCTACTTGCGTCTTTCAATCCTTATCTGCAATCTGTTCAACAATTTTAAAATGAAATTAAAACCGAATTTTCGCATTTTAACACGGTTGAAAATGAAGCGCAAAAACGGAACGCACTACATTTTATTTTCGATTGATATATATACCAAAGTTTCAGTCGTTGCTAACGTAGCTAATACAAAACACTGGCTAAGCGTTTAGAATTTTAAATCACAGTGAGTCTAGCTAGCGAAAACATTGCATTTACTTCCGACATTATGGTAAATGGCAAGCTCCTCCTTCAATCAAAGAAAACTTGTCACAAAAAAGCAGAAATTGCTCTAAATTATTAAGTTATTACTTGTTTAGTTATTTTTCATTTTTGTCAATGCCACCAAAACAAGAATTGAACAATAAGTTTATTTTCAGATATGACTCACCGCAACTGGTACGTCGGTGCCGACTGTAAACCCGCTCATTGCTGCTCAGTACTTCCATCAAGCCACGTTGTGACGAATCGACGCTCTGGAGGCGCGAAGAGTCAATCGCGGTGCTAGCTGACTCACTGGGACGAGTTGCACTGTCAACCGACGGCCTCTGATCGCGCCATGCCGCAACGTTGTACCATCCCACCGCAGCACCGCCTGAAGTTCGAGCAAGGAAATTATCCACGCTGGACGTCGATTTGCTTGGATACGACTTCCGTGTCTGTATAGGGCTTCTGCCCGAAGACGGCGATCCCGTTCGCGAGCCCACGGTTACACTGGTACCGGTGGTAGTGGGCCCAGTACGCGTACGACGAATCCTTCCTCGCCCAACTGCGACACTAGAAGTTGTTGCTGTATCCATGACAGCAGTTGAAGTAGACATTATGCCGTCCTGACCAAATACTACATTATCATTTGTTAAATTATCTTCGGCAGCGCAAAAAGAATGTGAGGAATAATAACCACCGATAATAGCAGACTGTTGATTGTAACTATGTTGCTGTGTCTCTTTCTTAGTTTTTACGGTAATATTGTCATTATGGCTACTTATCCGACCCGGTATATCGTGCTTAGCTTCCGTTCCCCTTCTATCGCCGCAATTTGATTCACTGTCGCGACAATACTCAGTAACCCATGGTTGATTACTGCCGTCCATGCGGCGTTGTCGTGCCTCGTTACTAACACCCGAAAAGCCACGACGTCTACTAGGCTCAGAGGAACGACGCTGTAAAGCACCCAAGCCAGACCAAACTGTTCTGTAACCGTCGCCTAGTCTAGCGACACCGTCCAGAAGCGATCTGGCGCCTTCACCGTTGCTGCCGATATCCACAAGACGCCTACATTTATTGTCTTTCAAATTGGCCATGTCATTAGTTGCATTATTCGTTTCATCAGAGCGACTCTTTCTTGCTGCTGTAGGTTTCAATAGTCTTGAGGTTTCTTCTTCATCGTCGCCGCTTGTTTCTGTTCTTGATGTAAGTGAAATTGACGACTGGCGCATGATTCGCGAAACGCCCAGCTCACCAGTAAATAAATCTTGACCGTGAACTGAGTCAACCGCTGTTGTTCCAGCTACGGCTTGTGTAGACTCCTTTGAGACGATATACGACAGCTTGGACGATTGTCTCTGTAAATCATCGACATTAATTTTAGAATCTGACGTCTGTATGGGACCAAAGTTATCTGTTTTCGTACACAAATCACTGTTCCGGCCATCATTATAATGATGAACATCTGCAACCGCAGCATGCTGTCTTCGCGAATAGACACCATCCGCATCTCTAGTCGACCGACTTCCGACATGTTTGGTGCGGCGATTGCTATGTCCACGGGGCAACCCTTTCGATTTCTTCTTGGCTCCATCGGTGTCGCCTCCTCTTTTTTCTAAGCGCCATTTACTTGTTCGTCGACCGCAATCACTCATCGTATCACTACCGTTTCTTTTTTGCTTGATCGAACAGCGATCTTTTAACGCCACCGACAAGCATTCATTGTCGTCAGCGTCGCTGGTACTTGTGCTGCTGCTACTACTAGTTGCACTGCCGCTGCACGTCGTGGCGCTTGTGTTCGATGACGTATTGCTAACATTAAACATAGTCGCAGCGCCCCCTCCGTTACGATCGCTGTTGTAGCCTTGACGGGTACTTCCGTGATCAGCCAAAATTTCGTCGTACATCCGTGCTGCTGGTGGAGTTCCACCAGATTTGACGCTAGCTTCGACCGCTTTCTTCATATCACACGACTGAGCCGATAAAGTATCGTCCACGCCGCTGGCTGTCGCAACCGTAGGTGGTAACTCGCCACCTAATCGACTTTCCGCGTGTTTGCCATCTTGCGCTGCTGCAGGTGCTTCATATCCAATAGCCATCCGCTCATCTCCGGCGCCACGTTTTTCATCGGCGCCTACACTCTCAACGTCGTGCAAAACACAGTCGTCATCGTCTTCATCTTCGTCCAGATCATCGTCCGTCCCAAAACTATCGACACGATGTTTTTGATTATCCTCAACATCATCATCGTCATCGACGTCGCCACGTAGACCCCCATCACCAATTGCTTGCAGCTCAATATCTTCGACATTGTTGTTCCGACGATGTCTTTGATGGTCGCCGATGTCTTCTTGGCATTCTTCGTCGTCTTCGTCATCGTCATCTTCGTAAACTTGAAAAGTGTCAAAAATTCGATGCAAAGTGTAGACGGTTAGTTTAATAAACACAAATAGCGTTACCACAAACGAAACGTAGACAATTGATACGATTGGAAGGGACGACCAAAACGCTTTTGTAGCACCATCGATGCTGCTTGTTCGTGCGGATGTCGGAGAGAATGAGAGCGTTCGATGAAGAACCCACGGAAGACTTGCTAGAATTAGCCATAGATACATGTGAAGCGCGTTGGCAGACAGCGGTTGGCGAGGATCGTAAAACCAGCCGCCAGTAAGTGATGCCCAGACACCTTGACGCAAAAATCGAAGGATATGTGAGCCACCGCCTGAAATAGAATCCAAATATAATAAAATAAATGATAAATACGCTCATTGAGTTCTGAGTATAGTAAGTGAAGCGAGCGAAATGAAGAATTCTTACTAGCAATAAACTTGGTGAAATTCGGCAATGCCTGATATTGTTTTTTAAGATTAAACGTATAACTCAAGTTTGCATGGGCGGACCGATTCACGAAATAGATCCGTTGTAATCTATATTTATATCTTTATAGATACATCCGAAGATCTATTACGACATGTCTCACCCTCAAAAAAGCGGGCCAAAGGCGTTCGGATCCAGACGTGGCTCAAAAATCACGTTATTATTGCAACTCGATAACCGATGCAAATTCATTTTGTAGAGCAAATAAGCCTCAGACAGTATATAATACACTTTGCTACGCGGTTCTCTTAGGATGAACGGTTTGGATAAAAACGGGTTATAATGCCCATGAGACCCTAAATACACGAAAATGGTAATATCTCTACAAGCATTTTAGGTATATGAGAGCTCTTGGTGTCATTTTGTGGAACAATTCAATCTTTATGTGGCTGTTATTGTTATTATTTAAGATGCATGTTTGGGTCAAAAAGTGTTTTTCAATAGACCCATAGGATCCAAAATACGCAAAAAGTGATAATATGCCTGCAATCTTTTGAGCTATACAGTTGCTTTTGGTCTCAATTTGTAAACTAATTCCTCCCACTCGTTCGGAAAATGATGAGCTGCTATTATTTTTTACGATGCAAGCATGGTTGAAAGACAATTTTTCAATGGGTCACGGGACTCAAAATGCACGAATTCGCAACCGGTCGAGCTATACGGGTGTTTTTGGTCTCATTTTACAGAGTCATTTATCGTCTACGTACTTGCACATTGCGCGAACAACAATCGGGTATATCTTACCAACTACTCAAACGATGATACCGATACTTGGTGGCTTATTCTTTAATTTAATGCTCAATACAGATATGTATGTCTCTATAAATTAGACATTCAACTCTAAAAATTAACCATCTTAGCAATAAGACAAGCTACTTGTGACAAACAAAAGACTAAAAATGTAGCTCTTGAAATGTATAATAAAAAATAGAGCTCTATGGATCCAATTTCACAAGTTTACAAGATTCTATGGATATTTATGCCTACGACTACCCTCCACATGGTCACGATGGTCCTTTTCGTGGGCATGGTTTTTCCAAACAGAACCCAGCCGCGCACTTTGATTCAATTGACCGGTCAGTCGCAGAAGCACAGAAGGGATTTTCAATAGTGTACTGAGTGGCACGAGCGAAGTGAGATAGATTATAGGAGCACTATATAAAAATATGGTGACTAACAAGTCCATTGCACGACTCGTCCGATGAGAAGAGCTGTATAGGCGTTGTTAGTATAATTTTGTAGCGAAGTATATTCTCTACTTGTTCATTGTGACTCCCTAAAATAGGCAATAAGCTGAATTATCTAATGAACGGTTCAAGTAAAATGGTTAACACTCGGCTCATTTTGTAATTTGATGCTCAATATACGCAGATGTGTACGTCTCGCTGAATTATATATTCAACACTCAAAACTCACCACAGTGGCAATAACACAAGCTACTAGTATATATATATGAGTCGAAACTAACGTAATGCCGTAGTATCTCGCAACGTTCGAAATAATCCATAATTTCTAGCCGAGTCTCGGAAGTTCCTGTTCTTAATCCACTACGTTTCCAAAAGCAAACTGGCATCCCCACATGCGGAGGCCCCAAGGTTTAGAAGAACCTCCACGTCTTTCCGCCTCCGTAAATTTTGGCCTCATATCCTTGTAGGTCTTTTAGCAGCCCAGTTATTTTGATGGGAAATCAAGCACAGACGTCCTAACACAAACTATTTAAACAAAACACACTACTACTACTGTTCCTACTATTTCTACCATTCCTGATAAGTTCTTCACTAAAACGAAGCGGTGCGTACAAAAATATTTATTTTTCCACTATGAACCTCGTCCGGACGGAAAAGTTGGTTAAACAGAGACCGGCAGTCTACGGCGTCTACAGCAGACTTCATTTTCATTTCACGTAACAAGTATATATGTATGTTACTTACCTCCTAAGATGCAAACCATTATGCAGCGTTAAACAAGTATCTAGCAGCAATTTTGTTTCCGACAAGACTAAAGTTTATAAAATCCGCACAAATAATGATTTGTCTTGAGAATTTATAGCTACATGATTTTATCAGTAGTAAATGCAATTATACCATGATTGAAGTAAAAAAAATATTAGCATATATCTTCAGTAAATATCTGAAAATAATGTGAAACAATAGGATATACAAATAAAATTTAATATAGCAAATCGAAGCTTTAAACCACCGTTGCTGCAAAACAGCAATCATTTACAGAAGAGATCTTATTTCTACTAAGATTTCCGCATTAAATTTGAGCCTCTCGAAGAAATGTTTTAACAGTTATATACTCCAAATATATATTATGTAGACATGATTTCGCTCATTCGAACAACAGAAATATATACAACATAAACATCGAACAATACTCGGAACGTGTATAACACGACCAACACGCGTTTCTGACCAGAATAAGTGCAGACGTTTATCAGCTGCTAAGTTCTTCAACGGTCATTGACGCGAATAAATCAAAACAGAGCTAGGATATTATTTGAAATGCTGTCGACCATTTATGGATATGATTGGAACGTCAATTTATAGAGAACTGGGCCGTTGACGGCATTTTTAATTTGCCATCCATCTCTTCAAGCGTTACTGTTCCTTCAGTTCTTTAAGATTATTCTTTTATGCCCACTTGTGACTCCCCTCGTTCGGATTCCCTAACTGTTTGTTGAATCTCCTGCAGTGTCGTGTTTCATCTCTGCCTCTGCGATTTCGGAATTGTCAATAGTATAGCTGTAAAATTGCGGCCAAGAAACATCTATGTGGATCTATTCCTAATCTGATATAAAAATTTTATTTCGGCTTTTGTTATAGAAGTTATAGGTGTTTAAAACTAAAATGATTTTAAGTTCACCAAAAAAATAAGTTGTAACCACGTAAAGATGTTTTTCGAATTTTAGGCACCACTGCTACAAACCATTGTAGTCACTGTGTTATTTGTTTAGATTTAAACTGATGTATGCGATTTCATCGATTATGATGGCTATCGATACTTAAGTGGCACCAGTATAAACATGCTATTTTGCCCAGTACACCGCTCTTCGAAAAAGAACAGAATTTCTATTATTACGTTTTCCGAAAGTCCACTATGATAGTCTTCAACTGGGTGTATAAATAATCTGTATGTTTCATGCAAAATTCCATACATTGAAGTAATAGGAGTCACAAATCAGAAATATATACCTCATCGAGAAATTTAAATTTTTTGAAATTAACCTTAAACTAGATTTGTGAAAGTGCGATTGGCAAATAAAATGGCTACAGTGCAAATTAGAAATATCATGCAAAATCACAAAACATTTTCAAACATTGGATGAGCAAGTATTGTTATGTAATCGGGGAGCCGTTTGTAGGCTAATAAATGATATCGTGCTTCTGAGGCTTTATTTTATGCATGGTTAGATAGATACTTGATGAGATGTGGTATAAAACCTGGCTGGGACTCTACAAACATTTTAATCACCACAAGTCTGAATTTAATCAAACTACCGAGAGGGACAGATTCCCTAACTCTACCTGGTATATAAATGCCTGCAATACAGGTCCTGTTACACTCTCAATTGCCAGGTTATCTGTGTAACGGGCTAAGTCTAGTATCAGTCAAATCCCCAAAACTTCAATTTTGATTGCGTACTATAGACCTTACAGTATCGCAAGGGTTGTTCAGAAAACCTTCAATGTCGTTGACTAAAATCTCCATACGAGCATGAGAACCCAAAGCGTCATAGCCTCTCCTAAGGCCTTGTTTTTTAAGGCTAAGGTATTTCGCTACTTCAAATTCTTTGAAATGAATATCAACAGACGGCATAAAAATGTCTTAGTACCACGCACCGGTGTACTGCACAAGTTATAATGAAGCAAGCCACTGCACAAGTTATACTGACAAGCCAAACCCCGAACCCTTTCTAACATTTTACAAAAGGCTACTTCAATCTTATGTCACAGAGCCACCACTCCACAGCGGAGTGTTCGAAGGACGACTGTTCTATAAACAAACTAGCTAGGAGGCGTTGCCCACAGCTGCTTTCAATAAATCTCTAAAGATTAAAAAACTTATAAAGTCTACAATTATTGATTTTTCAATAAGAGTCCTCCAACTTAGCTCTTTATCAGCTCACTTCACGTTAGAATTGCAGAAAATGCGGTCTGATAAAGCGTTCGACAGCACCTACAACAAAACGGAACAAGTCGACCAAAATATTCAACTTGACGACATAGTGTTTCCTCAACAATAGCGACTTTCCAAACGGTTCTCGGGGTCGGGTAACAGTCTTTGACATACTTCGGCTTTGCAACTTTACAAACTGAGTACTATTTGTGTCTGCATGGAGCAACAGGGCAAACAAATGTTAAACCGCTTTGCAATAAGACTATAAAAACCTACTCTGACATCAAGTTCGTGTTGTTGACTGAGGGGATGTCGGGAATCATTTGGAAAACTAATCTGAATCGCGACCAATTTGGGCACTCAACTCAAAGTTTTTAGCGCCAGTACTCTTTCAGAAATGTTAACGATGCCGCAGAAGTGTTCTTTCAAATTATTCCTGAGGGTTGCGTGTTATTTGGTCATCACCTGACTCTTGATTTTCATTCCAAGCTGTGAAGCTGAAAGGAGTTTCAGCGACCTGTGGCGACTCAAAACCTGTTTGCGTTCAACAGTGACACAGCAGAGGCTCAACCATTTGGCTGTATTCCACATTCACCAGACTGAATATGACGGGGTTTTAAGACGAAAGATATAATGAATGAATCCAATGAGATTCGACGTTCTATCTTCTCGCAATAACTTCACATAGCAAATGTTTTATTTGGTTTAAAAATTGGAAAGTTTTTCGGTCTCGTGTCAATTGGGTTTCAGTAGTCTCGCACACTTTTAAAACCGTTTCTGCACCGCTGGGTTACAATTAACCGAAAATTAAGGACAATCGTAATGCTTTTGAGAAGTTGACATCATGTCAAGTTGATGAAGAAGAAACGTTGACGTCATGTCAAGTGCCCTTGACCAAAGCCAAACCTTGTAACACAGATGTTTAATCATGTCTGAAGCACTCACAGACCTACTGAGAGTACGTCCAACTGTATAAAAGTTTAACAGAGAAAGTGGAATCGTCGATTAAAAATCTAAAAAATCATTCAAACTTAACACCGTCGAAAAGCCAGAACTTGAACCGCGAAATTAGAAGTTTAGAAAACATTTTAGAAATCTTTAACAATAAAACCCTGCAGAAAGTATAAAATCATACGTCTGCATACAACGAATTTACACTTCTACATATCTTCAATATCCCTTCTGTATTTTCAATTCAGGGATAACTTCGATGCAGCTGTTTGCGCCACTCCAGAACTTTTCGGCGATCCATGTAGGGCAATTCGGTTGTATACCGTTGTCGTCGCAAAACGCCTCGATCGACATTCTTTGCGTTGCCACTGCATTTATTTCCAATGATGCGCCCGTAAACTTAAATGCGCCCAGTCATAATCCTATTTTGCATAAAAGCGATCGGTGACCGCAATGCGTTGTTATGGTACAAACTGTGGTTTTGCCATCGCTTTTTCACCAACGATATTCGGTCAGATTCCGATTTCGAGTTGCAAAATTCTATTTTCAAGTCGAACTAAAATATTCCTTTTGTTAATTCGTAGCAAAATGGTTAAATAACACGACGAAAGCGTAACGTAGCTACAGTCGATGTTCTTGAAATTCACCGACCTAATTAGCTTCATGTTCTAAAACAGAATATTCTTTCTTTGAGGTGGTAAATCATGTCTGTTCGCAAACCGCTGCTATATCTTTCCGAGAAATAGTTCGCGAACAGTAATATTCAATATCACTAAAGCAAATACAAAATTTTGATTTTAATACCAACGATTTATAATAACAAATTCTGACATTAAATAAATGTAAATATATTTTATAGACCAACATAAACTGTGTTCGCGAACACTTGGTCAGAGTATGATGAGTGTGGTACACTGTTCTTAACCAAAAAAGAATGTGATCTAATTTAATCAAATTAAATCTTGCATAATGCTATCACGTTAGCGAACAACAATAGATACGCGCTGCGCAACCTAGTGAGCATATTTGTTCACTAACAAAATTTGAGGTCGGGTGCTAGACTGTTCCCGAATGACAAGTCTCAATTTAAAATTCTGTAAAAGCATGTTCAACAACAACTTAACAATTTCATTAAAATGTTAGATAACATTATTCATACGCTTTGAAACTCGTGACGCCGTTTTAAACTGTTTGAAGATGAATATGGGATCGCCAACAAATATTCGATTACCGATTTTTTTGGAATGACAAAAGAGGATTGTTGCTGGACTCATGCAAACTTTAGTCTCGCATACCCGGACTTTTGCCACCACCGTTGCAATCGATGTAATATTCGTCTTCGACTGATGTATGATTTCGGTGAATTGCTTTGCGTTTTCTTCTGTTTCGACATTGCCACATGGCATGTTTTGAGATTGAATCCGAACACCGCTTGATAAATTGTTTACCGTTGCTACCATCGTGCGATATGTAACGACGTTCTTTTGTCGTTCGGCCCCGGCGTGAAATTCGTTTGATTTGAATTGTGGTTGAACGGATATTCTAGTTATGCAGCCATTTCTTCTTCAGGTTTGTGGCGTTGTTCTTTTCTTATTAACAGATAGTTGCTTTTTCTTTGATTCACCAATTGTTGGTGTTTCTTTGCGTTATGATGCGTTTGAATTTTCTTTAAAGATCAGTCGCTTCATTTTTGTTCCTCGATTGTTGACTGTTCTCGTGTTCACCGATTATAGACCGTTCTTTTGGTCACCGAGTGTTTGTTGGAAATCTTTTTTTTGACCGATTGTATTACTGTTTTTTCGGTCGTGTTGCCTGTTTGCTCTTTATTTGCGATTCCCAGCGCGTTTAAGATCTTTTTGTGGCGTTGTTTGAGAAACTACTATCCAAGGGGGTTGCCGCTGCGTTGCGATCCACTTTGTCGGCCACTGCTTCCATCGTTCTTTGATTTTTGTTCGTTTCGTCGTACCCTAAAATCAGTGCCACCACCACCAATGCTAATAATTTTGTTCGAATTTTACTCATTCAATTCTTATTGAATATACTTCTTTAATTATATACTAATTAAATGAGTATTTCTATAATTAATCAAAATAAAATATAAAGTATTATGATTTGTATGCAATCCATTTTGATTCCTTCAAGATTATACTTTAAGTACCATGAAAAAACTTTGGTTTTGCGTTACGGTCATTCAAAAATTTTCTATATGCAATTATAATTTATGGAATCAATTTATAATATCATTCAATGTTCAGCCCTAGCTCAGTATGTATGGTCACGCATATATGTGTTGTTGGGTTGTATAGATTTTAATACACGGGGGACAATACCGCAGGGCTTCTAAGGGATCATGCTCTAACCCTTGGTGGAATCATGGAAAACACCTTCTCATTTGTCAGACACCAATTCTGTTGGTGGTCTAAGCATTGCTTTAAGTGTTTGGTTCCATCTTTCTACCAATCCATTTGCTTGGTGATGATGTGGCGCTGAATACACATTCTGTGTTCCGATTTGCGCCAGTTCTTTCGTAAAGTTTTCGCTAAAGCAAGGGCCTTGATCGGTTAATACGACTCGGGAGACTCCATGTCGACACACGATTTTTTTCGATGAATAAGTCAGTAATCATGCTAGTCGCTTGATCTGGTTCTGCCAAGTTTCGGACTATTTCGTGAATAATCCTTGAAACAGATAACATAATTGTTGCCGGTATGTGTTGGTGGCCCGGAACCAATACCGTCGATGCCCAGAATGTGGAATGGTGCTAGCGATTTGCGAGGTTTACAAGCGCACTGGCTGGTGCTGGACGCAATTTATGTTAGGCAAGCATACACTAAGTAGTTCTACGTAAGCGATACTCTGTTGGACCGGTTTAATTCGAACGTAACCCGAAGACTTCTGAATGTGTATAATAGCTGCTAGAAGCATCAACCTGGCTTTGATTTGTTAACAAACTCCAGCAGGCTATTATGAAAAATCGCTACAGAAATTAGTGTCCTACTTACGTTTCACACGGCAAATTGGTTAGTTAATCTTTTCTTTTGCTTGATTGCATTGGAGCTTGGTCATTGTTTAATACATATTAAATATGTTTGGATCAGAGATGAAGCAAAAATGTGGAAAATTTCAAACAAAATTTTTAAACGGGAATTCCGGTTTCGGTATGGTTTTTGCCCTTTGCCGGAACCGCAACCAGAACACGATTCTCGCCGGAACCGGAAGCACAATTCCGGTTACTCCCTGTTATTTGTTGAGTCTGCCACGTAAAGCTTCGTTATGTTACGAAAAATATCATATGAATACCCTAAACCAGTGAGCCGTAAACGATACAGGCCTAGCGTAACTGTTTACGCTTCAATATACGATTCTCATATACAAATTACTTCCTCACGCAGTTTTTTATGCGCTAACTTGAATGCCACCGTAAAAGCCTCCAAATTCATTAAACAATAAACATCGCAACCGTCCGTGGCCTTTGCTCCAACATAAATGTTGTACCAAAGCATATACAAACATAACGGCAATTAAAGTGCCAGATTAGCTATTAGCTAAGTTTCCAAACTTATACGTATAGCATATAATAATAAACACATATGAGGGTATTCAGCAAAGTTCGACCGATTCTGACGACCTTCAAACCTGCTGAAACTGTGAATCAATAAAATTAGCTAAACATAGCTAATACTTCAAAATTAGGCAGTTAATGCAAATTAGGCTCGTAGGAAAACAAGGACCCATATAATAAAATATTTGGTGAGATAAGATTTTTGAGACAAAATTTCATAAGATTAGGCCCTGAGGCCCTGGTCGGTAACTAAACCCCTAACAATAACTAAAATCAACAACAATTCAACTAAAATTCAACTAAAATAGGGATCATTACACCTACCGTTTACTCCTACCAATGATCTCTAGCTATGAGATTAAAGAAAAATCTATAAAACCAAACTGACAATAATATAGTAATATTCAAGTTATGCTGTAGCCGCCCAATAAAGCAACAATATGAAAATAGCAAATTGTTATTCAAAATAACAATGACTACAAAACTTATAAGGAGAGTCATTGATTTGCTCAGAATGGGTTAGTTCTTATATAAAATATACTCTATCGTAGTTTGTTTTGATAACACTTTAGGGTAATGTGAGTTTTGGGACGGAAGTGAAATGTGTGCCCAGCCGTCTTCCATATACAAAGCAAAGGCAAGGCCCTTATATGAGCGCCACATTAAGCCTAAACCTTATAATAGGTAACCTGTTGTGTCATCTGCGCATGCGTGGAAAAGAAACGAGCACTTACACCAATGATGTTTTTACTCAGATGTGAGATTTTTGGCTTAAGAATAAAGAACTTGAAGTTTCTTAAAAGTGCCATGTCCTGTTACTAAATCTTCTTATGTATCGCGTGATTATAATGCTCGAAGCAAAACCAAATTAACAGTATATACTATTGTTGTAAAGTATTGGCAAAGCAGGCGCCGAATACGTAGACTCCGAAAGGGACCCTCCGACAAGCACCCCACACCTGAGGTGTCGGCTCCACTGCTAAGATATCGGACATTATACAAGTACGATTCATATATGCAGCTTTAAAATGCTGTTGCGTATACTGCTTTCTCACATGTAACATGTGATAGTAATTCAAGAAAGATGCGTTTGGTTAAACGCATGTTACAGTTTGACGTTTGGATATAGGGAGTATCTATAGCAGACTTTGTTGCATGAAATAAATTTTGCATTTCGTAGTAAATTTTAGCATCCCAATGCTACATGCATCCGCCATTTTGTAAACGTTTAAATTTGTATACATACTGGTCGGTATAGGCTAGACTCATCGTAATGACCGGTTTTATATGTATATATACTACCTACTGGATAACAGATACAGTTTATGTCATACGATGTATACGTTAATATTTACGAATAGTATAGGCTGTTCTGGTTTCACAATCCTGGAACAAGACAAGTTCAAAGATTTTTTCACCCAATAGCTCTCTAACACGTTTGATTGATATGTCTCAATCAGCTTCACCGGAAGGTAAATATGTACTAGGACCAGTTCTTGCCCTAAGGGATCCCAGCTGCACCACGAGTTTCCTTTAGCGTGTGGTGCCCGGACAACCGCGGCTTCCACGACTCTCCGGTGATCTACGCGATGACCTAAGGGAACCGCTTAGCTTAGTAGGCTGCCGGCGGGTTTACCAGGGTGTTCGGTCTGGCCCCTATATTGGCCCACGTATCTAGTGGTATGAAGGTCCCCCGAGGGATAGTCAACCCTTAAGCCTGCTCACAGGTAGTAAGGCTGACTCGCCTTTCCCTCATATTCCACTTAATCCCCTAAACGGGGTTCTCTGGTCCTAGGGAGATTCCCCGTTGGTGTGTCCTATGCACTATTGTCCCGTTTCTAATCCTAGAGTAATATGCGACAGGCCTTACAACTCTGACAGCGACTAAATTTAATTACTCAATAGTACGTCGGGGTACTGAGGCGGAGGCTCCAGTCCCCTGAATGTTTCACCAATGATTACTAGTGTTATCTATTGTGAGGTGAGCTATTCGGAGCGATGACCAACTATGTCTGACTCGCAGCGGGGAACTTATATTGGCGGGTCACTTAGATTCAAAGTCCTTAAGAGTCTCAGTTGAAATGTTTCTTCAAAACTTTCTCTGGGGTCAGAAAATTAGCAAACTCCGAACTGTTTGAATCAATTGCACACGATTCAACTCGTTTACTGTTGAAGCCAATTTTGTATTATTCACACACCATCAACACCGCCCAATCGGGGCGTAATACAACCTATATATAACATTTATTTTGCGACGGTATCAAAGTCGGGGTACCCTGCAAGATACCCTAAGGTATACACTACTCAAACTTCAACGTGTACCCAGAAAAATTTTCGACCGAAGAAAGCCAGACACAATTTTTGATGAAACTACTAATTTTACCGGGATCTTCCTTGCTGCGCTTTTGCCGATTGTACACAGGTATACCCACTGGCCCACTATGCTCGGTCCCTTTTTGAATGGTTTAGATTTTGAATGATTTA